>VXAC01003621.1:676810-705069 GCA_013399225.1 Rhipidura dahli
GGGGGGGGTTTGTGATTGTTTTTTTTAAAATGGATGTTGTTATTTACCTAATCTGGAAAATTTGCATCTCTGGGTGGGGTGGGGAAAAGACTGGAATGGGAGTTTTGTGTAGTTGGGGATCTAGAATTAACTGAATGAATTCAATCTGAAGTTATAAAATCCTGAACCTCCAGGTAAGGAAGAGGCAAGTAGCCAGACTGTTCGGGTTAGACTTCAGTAAACTGTTCTGCTGTATAAGGTTTTTGCAACAGCTGTTCTTCCTGTTGCCCCATTCAGTGCAGAGGATGGAAATTCTCTCCCTTCTGGCTATGTACAAGTCTAAGCAACAGCAGTGCCTCCAAAATGCCTTTCCAAAGAGTCAGTATCACAGCCTTCTGAGGTTTTTTCCCTGTGGTGTTCTACACCTGGTTTCTCAGTTTGAGGAAGCATGCTAAGACTCAGGAATTAAACTTTATTCTCTTTGCACTGTGTCCAGTGAGGGAGAGCATCTCGCTCCAATGGCCTTTCCCGTGGAGGCGTGAGCTTGGCCTCTGTGTCTGTCTGTGGCAGGCAGGAGCCGAAGTTAACTCTGAAGCACCTGCTGCTGTAAGGTGGGGATCCCGGTTCATGGGGCTCACAACACTTCTCTTTACCTTCTTTGTAGGGGGTAGGTTTGTATTGAAAATGGGGTTGTTACCCCTTTCCTTATTTCAGGGGACTTGTTCCGTGTATACCCTGTAGCTTCTCTAGTGTTTACAGTCTGCCTTTTGACTTGCTCCTTTTAAACACTCCGATGGCCAGCTCAGTGGATCCTTCAATGCAATGAGTTTTGCTGAACTGCATCAATCCTTCCCTTGGAACTTGCTGCTGAACAGTTCTGCAGAAATCTTTGCCTACCCCCCGCATCTGGTTCTATGCCATAGTCTGTGCTGTGGTTTGTGATCCCTGCGGTCAACAGCAACATTCTGTAGAGACCTGCGATGTTGCACCAGCTTTCTAAATCCCATAAAGTTACTGTGATAGTGAAACTGGGCAGTCCATGCCATGCTTCATACCCTGCCCCATGGATCCTAAATGATGTACCATGCCCCGTGAGTGATGTCTGGCCACACCTACCGAAGAACACTCTCCTTTCTGCCCAGAATATGTTCCTGTTGAATCTGGGGGAGTGGAAGGGGCTCCTGCTCCAGGTTTCACGACCACAGGTACCTTTTCGATGCAGGCAGCCATTTGGGATCCTTGAACATTTTTTTGTTGGGTTTGTTGTGTTGTTGGTTTTGTTTTTTTTTTTTCGCGCTGGGCCCGGCGCCGGCCCTGTGCCGCTCCGTGCACTGGTTCCGCCGCGGGCTGCGGCTCCACGACAACCCGGCGCTGCAGGAAGCGCTGCGGGATGCCACGTCCCTCCGCTGCATCTATATTCTGGACCCCTGGTTCGCCGCCTCCTCCGCCGTGGGCATCAACCGCTGGCGGTGAGTGGCACCGGGCCGCGGGTGGGACCGTGCGGGACGAGGAAGCTCCCGCGGCGCCGGAGCGTTCTGGGCGCGGCGTGGGCCGCGTCGGTCGGGCCGCAGCAGCACACGCTTCGGTATCGGGCCCACTCACTGCTCCCCCCGGCCCTCTCCGCGGGAGAGCGGCTGTGCCTTGTCCATTTGGCCGCGGTTTTCTCAGCGGTGCTGCCTTAGTGTGTGGGAGGATGCTTTCAACTTTATGTAATGTCATTAGACTTCCTCATTATTAGTAATGCGAGTGTATGAGAGCAGCAACCGATGGATGTTCAGCTTTGGGANGGAGATCGTTGACGTTGACGTGTAACGGCCAACCCTGCTGACAGAAT
Source organism: Rhipidura dahli (assembly GCA_013399225.1). Taxonomy (NCBI): domain Eukaryota; kingdom Metazoa; phylum Chordata; class Aves; order Passeriformes; family Rhipiduridae; genus Rhipidura; species Rhipidura dahli. Next base: position 678,624 of record VXAC01003621.1, read on the forward strand.
TCGGGGGTCGCTCCCTGGCTCCCGTGGGGGGTGACAGCGACATTTCCGGGGCGGTTCCAGGCGACGAGGCCCCGCAGAGCCGGCCGTGGCCGCTGGGGGGCAGCACAGCGCGCCCGGCCCTCCGCGCGCGCCCCGCCCCGCCGCGCTCATTGGCTGCCNCTCGGGCGGCGGCGATGGCGGCGGCGGCGGCCGCGCTGGGCCCGGCGCCGGCCCTGTGCCGCTCCGTGCACTGGTTCCGCCGCGGGCTGCGGCTCCACGACAACCCGGCGCTGCAGGAAGCGCTGCGGGATGCCACGTCCCTCCGCTGCATCTATATTCTGGACCCCTGGTTCGCCGCCTCCTCCGCCGTGGGCATCAACCGCTGGCGGTGAGTGGCACCGGGCCGCGGGTGGGACCGTGCGGGACGAGGAAGCTCCCGCGGCGCCGGAGCGTTCTGGGCGCGGCGTGGGCCGCGTCGGTCGGGCCGCAGCAGCACACGCTTCGGTATCGGGCCCACTCACTGCTCCCCCCGGCCCTCTCCGCGGGAGAGCGGCTGTGCCTTGTCCATTTGGCCGCGGTTTTCTCAGCGGTGCTGCCTTAGTGTGTGGGAGGATGCTTTCAACTTTATGTAATGTCATTAGACTTCCTCATTATTAGTAATGCGAGTGTATGAGAGCAGCAACCGATGGATGTTCAGCTTTGGGAAACCCTTTTCCCTGAATTTAGAGACAAGGGCAAAGAATCCTCAGCTTCGTGGCCGCACCACGCCTTCTCTGTGCCCTTTGGCTGCCGGGCGCGCGTAGGCATGTGCGCACGCAGCTCCGTGCCTCCCATCCCTCAGGTTTTTTAGGGAAATACTCATCGGCTGCTGCTAAGAAAGTAGAGATGAAGCTGTGTGGGCTTTTCCTCATCTCTGCAAATGAAAAAATGTGTAGCATGAATCATGTCTATGCAAAGATCAAGACCTCATGTACCTGTCTCCAGTAACATTACATAATGCTGTTGTGTCAGGTCTCAGCAGCCCTAAATATTTGGGACCCCCAGGCAGGCATTCTGCTGGGCAAGACTCCCCTGCATGCAAGTGAATCAGATCTCCCACTACCCCCCGTCAGAGGAAGTCGACGGACAACCACCTGGCTAAAGATCCTTTGAGCACTCTTGGAAATGTCACGTGGCTGTGCACTAGGGAAGCTGTTCTTGTAACTGGTTGCCTCCGCTGTGGGCCTTAGCTGCCTCTCAAGGAATGGGATTGTATGGGTCATATCTATGTGTTTCTAGAACCCCACAGTACAGGATGGCTTAAAAATTGTAAATGTGTAGAAATTATCTCAATGTAGACATTTAAATTACAGAAAATTGTGAATTCTGTTACAGGAGTCTGATCTTTCCATAGACCAGACTTTATACAGGCAGCAGCTGGCAGAATTGCCTTACACGTGCTGATGTTGCTGACTGCCCTCATTGGCAAAAACCAAAGTGGTGCCACAACTGATTAATTCCTGATCTGTTTAATCCTAGTTTGTTTGCACCAATGTTGCAAAGGGAGGGAAGCAGTTAGTAGTCTCCTTTATGTTGTAATCATGGAATATATGAGCAGGGAAAGTTTTTTAAAATAATGCTTTCTTGGAGGTGTGGAATTACTGCAGATGTCAGAAACTAGCACCACTGGCTGTTAAGCAAAAAACATTAGCAAGTTACTTATGTTGGCCAAAGTTCCATTCATTCCCATTGGGAGCCTTGGCTTTGTTTTGCTAATTTTTTGAATCCAAATATTTGTATTCAGAGTACTGTTCTCCAAAGACAAATGCTTGTGTTTCACCTAGTTGTCACAAATTTATGATGTTGAAAACCCCTTATTATTTAACTGCACGGCATGTGTGAGCCATATGGGACTAATGCTTGTTAAAATTTTTAGAACACCTAGGAGAGTTAATGCTCGTATTTAATAAATGGAAAGTGGGCTGGGGCTCAGGGAGTGGTTTGTTTAGGTTACCTGGACCGGGTTCTGGGTGTTCTCCTTTGCTATGGAGTGCCCTTCTTTCTGTGAACCCCACGCCCTTTTCTCCCCCAGGAAGTGCAGAGCGAGCTTGTTCTGTCTGGAAGCTCACAGTTCACCTTATGGGCGATGCAGCTGAGGAGAGAGAAGTTGCCACTTGGCAGTGTAATTGCAGCTTAGCTTTCTTTAGCTTTAGGGAGCTGAAGCAGATACTCACTTCTCGCAGATCACTTCTTGCTGCAGAGTGGGCATGGAGGATTGAGGGAAAGGTTCAGGTTGGCAGGCTCACTTACAAAGGGTTGTGTGTTTGCCAGCAGTGCCAGGTGCTGAGGAGAGACTAAAGGTTTTAACCTGGTGTCTTTTACACAGTTAAACAAAATGAAGTTACTGTGTAGATGGGGTGATGTGTGACTGGGAAAACACATTTGGTGTTTTTTAACTTATGGGGGATCAGTAAGACGTACCACTAAATATAGAAAGGACTTACATGGATTTTTAGAGTTTTGGGGTGAGAGGTAATAGAAGAATTTCTTGGTATGCTCTCATCTCTGCCTTCATGGTGCAAGGTGAATTGCAGTTCTCTTTGCTGTTATTCAAAGTACAGATGATTCTTGCTTTGGGAGATCTTGGTGCTCAGTCTTGTGCTAGTGATGAGCTAAGAGGTTACATTTCTCTGCTGTGATGTGGCATATTTGTAGCTAGAACTGTAAAACCACCACAGTTCTTGCAGTATTTTATTACTTTCCTTGAAGTAATGCATCAGGTTTTTTCTACTTCATATGTAAAATCCCTTCTTGCCCCAAAACCTGTGAAAAAATGTACAGTAGGAAATTACATAGTTTATGCTTTTCTCCATGTAATGTGGAGAGAGCAGTTGACAGGGGTGTTCTCCCACCTCTGAGGGAGAACGTGGGAAGTGGGTTGCAGTAAGAAGAAGATCCTGAAAACCTCTTTGATCTGGACAAGCACAAATTGCATATCAGTGAATGGCAGCTGGCTGGTGCTGCAATCTCAGAGAAGTTGTTAGACCAGGGATAAATATGAATTCTTGTTTTCTGGTTCTTGTCCAAACTTCCAGTTTGATTTGGTGATGCAGGTGTGCTGGAGTTCCATGCAAATTCTCATTTGCCTTTTAGCTGTAACCCATCTGACTGACTGCTGTTGTTTCTTCTCTGCAGATTTCTTCTCCAGTCCCTGGAAGATCTGGACAACAGTTTAAGGAAACTGAACTCTCGCTTGTTTGTCGTGCGAGGGCAGCCAACAGATGTCTTCCCAAGACTCTTTAAAGTAAGAGAATAAGTTTTTGGAGCGTAGTGAAGAAAAATTGATGACCTGGTGCTAAACTTGCTTTTACTCCCTAATGATTGGTGATTCCGTCAGCATCTCTTTAACTATAACTAGTTCTTCACTGTAACAAACTTTACTCCTTAACTTTCCTCCTTGCTCCGAAGATAAGGTCTTCGATAGTGTTACAAAACTAAATAAAATAAAACATAGCTCCCAATAGCCCTATGAGTTGGGGTTGTCATGTGGTCTGTGCCTTACATGTGGTTGACAGAACTAGTGTCCCCAAATCCTACTATTGACCAGCTGCCAAGAAGGAGAGGTAAACTTGAATCTGTACCCTCCTTCTGTAAATGGTTCTGATGTGTATTTGCTGCAGGAGGGCAGTTAGTACTGGGGAGAGGAACTGGACTGTGCAGATGAGAAGGGACACTGATACTTATTTTGGCTCCTGCATCTTAACACGTGACACAAACTTTGTGCTGCTTTTAGCCTTTTCAGAGTCTGGATTATTTTTATCTTTTGATCTGCAAATAAGTTCTGGCTAATAGTTGTTCATGCCCTCTTTAGTTCAGAGTATTCACGGGATAATTAAAACTTTCTTGGAGAAAAATGCTCCCTTTGGTTAAAGAACAAAAACTAGTTAGCAGAGTCTGAAGTTTGGAGAGACTGGTTGTTTAATCAGCCAGAACCGCTTTTTGCTGCAGTCTGTTTTGTCTGGGCAGACAAGTTGATGACTATCTCAGATGTGCTGTAACAGAGCTGAAAAATGTAAAGGGAAGGTGATGCTATTGCATGGTAAATGTATGGCTTTCGTGGGGATTGAGGCCTCTCCAGAGCTGCTGCACTGAGCAGTGCATTAGCAGCAGCTCATGCCTTGCTTGTCAGCTTTCGTGGAGAGGAGAGTTATGTCATATTTGCTACTGCAGTAGTTAGAGCTAATGTAGTTTCTGCTCTTGCTGCCAGTAGCTGAGCTATGCTGTCACTAACAGTCACTGCAAAGGCACTACTGTGCATGGATACCATGACAGGTGTACTTGTTAGCAATGTGTTAATCTTTGCAGAAGTTTTTTGTCTCAGTCTTTCTGAATAAATGTCTGAAGTTTTAACCTCTTCTATCAAAGTGCACCGTTTGTTCACTGAAGTGTTTTCACAATCCCTTTGGTGTTTTTTTCCCTGCAGTTTTTCTTTGCTCTAGGTTAGATACTAAAAGCCACGTCATAAGTCATGACTCCTCTTTTGTATGTCTGCAGCAATTTATTGCCATACAGGTAACAGGTTTTCTGGTTGGTTGTGCTCTGCTTCCTGTGTACTACTGCATCACACAGAGCAGTGACCTTCTCAAAACTGTAGGAAGTACATGAATATAAAGTGTTGGATGCTTACCTAAAATCTCTGTAAGCTTTAATGTTTTTGTATTTCATTCCATTCTTTCAAGGTAGTAATGTGTATTTCTTTGGGACCAAATCCATAATTTTCCAGGCCTTCCAGTTGATACTGGCTTTCCTATAGAAGAAAGCAAAGTTTAAAATGAAGCTTTTGAATCACACAGGGGCAGGGCAGAGCCTGGAATGGGTCCATCTGACCCCTGCTCTGACTTATGCATAACGTCATGTTCTTTTAAAAATGAGTGGAGGATCTCTTTGAGATGTATATTCACTGGTACATAACTGTACCAATATTGGTAGCAACTGTACCAACCATAATTACTCTGTCCTTCCTAAAATTAATTTTAGGACTAAATCTGCAAATGTAGGTGGCTTGTACAGTTGTTTTCTGCTTCTAAATTCCCTTCTCCATCTTTGGCATTATTTTTAATGGTCTTCAGAGAACTAACCACAAGTTTTCTTCATGCTTTGTTTCTGTTTTGCAGGTAGAAAAGTCTCCTGTATATACGGGGTGATTTAGACTGTCTCACTTGGAGAATGTGGTTCTTAGTTGTGTGAGGGGTTTTTTTAAGTGTCTGTAGATTTCTGGTTGTGTTTGCTAAACAAATCTGTGGGCTGCTGCTCTGCTTGATGGATGTCTTGGGAGGGTCGCTGTGGAAACCATGAAACCTCTTCTCATAAGATTCATTTTCTGAGGAAAACTAGGCCATAGACTTTGAGAACAATCTGTGCTCTAGAAAAGCCTGGAAGAGGCTGAGTGCTCTTTCATAAGGCTTATACCATGTAATTTGTGAGGGATCTATTAAAGGTATGAAGATCAGAATAAGTGCATGACTTGACTGGGGGGTTGGAACTAGGTGATCTTTAAGGTTCCTTCCAGCCCCAATCATTCTACAGTTCTGTGTTTCTAAAATAACTCCAAAAGGGCAGGACTTTAAATCCAAATTGAAGTATCATAGTCTACTGTACAGACCAGAAAGGTTCATTCAGTTGCCATCGTATGCCCTGCATTTCTCTGTTTCTTGCTGTTTGGGTTGGACTTTGGTTTCCTATTGTGTGATGTGTGATGTCTTTAAAGAGACACCAAGAAAAATTTAGAATGTATTGGTTTTACTTAATGTCTCTACATAAAAACACATGGGGTTGAGCAGAACTTCTGCTGAAAGAGTTTTCTGAAATGCTGTTTCTGCAAATGCTGGAAGAGGATGGTAAGATTACTTGGGGACAACATGTGCAACAAAACATGGTGTTGGTAGACTTGGGAACTGAACTGAAACCTAAGAATAGTAATAGACAAAAACTGAACCTCTTCTGATGTGTTTTAAACCTGACATCTATACATTTACATAGTAGATGTGATGAAATTGTTACTTCTTTGGTTATCTCAAATCCAGATTGCTGTTCCTTACAGGAACACTCTCAAAGCTTCTAGGGCTTTAAACTGGCCAGGAATTCTGAAATCTTCATTTGTAGTTGTGCTGGTTAAAAAGAGTCTTCTATTTGACATCTGGGTGTATTGTTTTCCTTGCAGGAATGGGGAGTCACTCGTCTCACCTTTGAATACGACTCGGAGCCATTTGGAAAGGAGAGGGATGCAGCTATCATCAAGCTGGCCAAGGAGGCTGGTGTGGAGGTGGTGATAGAGAATTCCCACACCCTCTATGACCTGGACAGGTATGGGGAGAGAAATGGCAGAGGTGCTGCCTGGGCTAGGCTGGGATTGTTACGTCTGCAAAGACTGCAGTCTCCTCCCTTACCCTGATCACTGTCACCCTGAGTGAGCCTACAGGGATTACTCTGCACACTCACGCTTTTGATTAGAACACGTCAAAGCGCCAGCAGTGACGTGAATGCACGGAAAGGTGTTGCCTCAAGCTTATTAAACTCCGTACTTGACTGTCATTTAATTTGCTCAGCTGTGTCCTATTGACTGCTCTCCTTGAGCATGTCCTCAATGTATGGACTGCTTTTTTTTGCTTCATTGTAATAAAGGTAGTTGAGCTGTTGTCTCAAACAGGTTATGAAAGCAGGGCTTTTAACTGATGGATGTGCAAGGACAGCTGGAAGAAGTAAAACAAGGTAGATTGGGACAAACTTTCCTTATTGTAAAACCTGAATGTCTTGATTGTTGTGTGTTTGCTGTAGGGGAGGTTTGTTTTGATGTTGAGTTTTATACATTTACTTATTTTATGTATAAATCTCTCTCTATACATGAGATTTTAAACAGTGGTGACAGTCTTTCAGCTAAGACTCTGAGGTATGCTTGTCTTCAATGTCAATACAGTGTTTCAGTACTATTCTTACAGGTTGCTTGCTTTTTTTTTCTTTTCCTTTTTTTTTTTCCCTTTTCTTTCTGATGTGACTTGTGCCAGTAATGCTGAATGTAGAATTTCTCCTATAAATCTTCAGCATCCATAATTTCCTATGGGAAGGAGCTCTCCAGTTTATACATACTATGTGGAAATGTTTGTCTCTGGAGTGAGAAGGATTCTTGAACCTGTCTCGTGAGCAGGTGCTTCTCTCTAATTATGTATTAGAAAACTGTATTTATTACCAATGTTTATTACATCCTCACCCCTCTAGTGTCAATGGCCATCATATTCTTCATGTCACCTATGTCTATTCCAAGGTGGAGAGCCCTAGTTCATATAAGTTTTCAGGTGGAATCTGTTCTATATATCTTCTGTCACCTTTCTTTATATTTCCAGGTATTTCTAGAGGCAGAGAGCTGGGGTGAAAACTATGACTAGTGTGCAAAATGTAGGAGCAACATGGATTTTTAGAGTGCTATAATGTGTCCTATCTTTTCCTAATAGTCACTAGCATTATATCTACTTTTTCTGAGTGCTGCTAAACATTAAACTGATGTCTCAGGGCTTCCTTCCTTCCAGAATGGTCATAGCTATTTGAGAGGCTGCTACTGTATAAATAAGTCTAAGATTGCATAGCTATGCATATGGAGAAACAACATGACCAACACTGCAATTTCATCTGATATTTTTGTCAGCTGGTCATGTGGTATATAGGAAAATTGTTAAATTACCTTTTATCTTTAACTATCCCAGATAGCTTACTCTGTCAGTGAACTTTATCATCGTGGTCTTTTTTTGTCCCTTCCCAGATATTTTATAAAAAATACTGAGCACTACAAGCCCCAGCTCAGCTCTGTGTAGGATTGCTCTTCCTGTTGGAAAAATAGATTCGTTCTCTAATTCTGTATCTCAAAGAATTTTCTGTCTGCATGGACCTTTTCCTTCATGGCAAATTATTGTGGTTTCTTTAATTTTTTTCAGTTAGGGATCTAGTCAGATGGCTTCTCAAAATTCATGTAGGATGTATCAACTGAATCTCCCTTGCCCCAGGCTCAAATGTCTTTAATAGATTTTCAGGCACAACTTCTCCTTACCAAGGCCAAATTAACCCTCCAGCATATTGCATATATCCATGCATTCACTGTTTCCATTAGTATTTTCTACCCATCTGCCTAATGCTCATATTAGTCTATTCATTTGTCCCTGTGATGCCCCTGAAATGCTCTCAAAATCTGGAGTTGTATTTGCTTTCTTTTTTCCCTCATAGTATTTGGACAGTTTTATATTACAAGCTATTAGTTTGTGTATTTCAGGATGTCCTTTACAATTTCTGGGTGAATATTTGGTGGCCCTGGCAAGCTTTTGCTTTTCAAATGCATTGTTTTGTGGCACTTTTTCCTGATCTCCCAGTCTGTCACAGCATCTGATGCATTTTCTTAAAAAAACCCTGAGAGTTATGACCTCCCTAGATATCTCCATAGTGAATACACCTGCAAAAATACGTGCAGGGTTTTTTTGTGCTGTTTTTCCTACTGTGATTTTTTACTACTTATGCTTTTTTTGAAAAGGTTTCTCAAACTTTCATTTAGATTAAGAGGTGCAAGAAGGCTGTCATTTTTCAATTTAACCTGCCAAACTTTGGTACATTTCTATCTTTGTCTTCATTTTTCCAAAGGATTCTGCCTTCTGTTATTTTTGCTGATGCTGTTCTTTAATTGTTTTGACTCCTGTGAAGTTTCTGAAATATTTTTTCACATCAGTATGGTATTGTTGCTCCTAGATGGGTGTTAAATTGATGCATGCTAAAGTCACAGTTAGAGCAGGCAAGTGATAACTAACATTTTCAGTTATACCTTAGCACTGTCAAAGGCCAAATCATGAATTGACACCCCTTGTGGGTTCTTGATTTCTTGTTCCATGGAGCAGTCATTTATGGCAACTAGAAAACTCGGTTTTGACAGGTGATGGGGTGTGATAGATAGCCAGTCTGTGTGGATGTACCTGAAGTCTCCAGTTACTCTGACATTTCTTGGTTTTTGGCATCTCTGAGGTTTCTCAGCAGGTGGTAATACAGTTTTGATACTGTATGGAGTCTCAGAGTCACTCTCCCTCCAGCTATGTTACCCAGCTTTCTAACTCATGGTGTATTCTGCCTCTGCTCACCCTAATGTTTTTCCTGCATAATTAGCAGGTGGTAATAATACCTGGTGGTGGCATCCTATTTCTCATCTTTCTTTAGTCAGGTTTCTGACAAGATTGTCAGCCTGGTTTCAAACAATTTTGACTTATCTTTCACTCCTACCTAAATTAATCCAGCATGTCTCCTCTTGTTCCCTGCAGTGTATTCCTGGTACTACCTCCACCAGCTCCTTTCAAACCTTTGCCAAGAGCCTGTTCAGTTAAATTGTGAATTTGACCAGTTTTACCCAGTCGGAAGATTACAGTGTGCCCCTTGTTGGCACTGCCAGCATAGCTGTGTGATTATCAGAGCATCTTTCCCCTCCTCCTCCCCAAAACAAGGAGAGGGGTATAGAAAATTAGTATCAGTGCTGGTAAATATTCCTCAGAAAATCTGAGAATTCCCAGTCAAGATTAGCAATGTTCAGATTGTAGAAGTCAGACAGAAAAGATAATCTCTTGGGTATCAGCTTAGTCTGTTCTTTACTTGACAATTATTCTGTCTGACAACTTCCACATGACAGGTTGTTTTGTCTCTTCCCTGGATCTGCCTGTTTTCTCCTCAGGATCTAAATCCTTTGTAGTGTGTTTACTGATGGTCAGCACTGTGGTTTCTGTAATCCCAGGCAGGCTGGGTTGTTCAGCAGGAGTGGTTTAGGTCAGAAAACACTGTGATCTTGTGTGTTTGTAGCATGCATCAGGATCAGTTTTTCCTCAAATACCCAGCCTAAGGCTGAAATGACAGTAAAATGTGTTCTCATAGGAGCATAACTTAAAGGAACCAAAGCTTGGGGAAGCATGCATACCTTGGTGGTTCTGCAGGTCAGTACACCATGCCAAAAAGGTGGGTTATTTCTAAGGAGGTTTAGTCAAACTTCTGCCTGCCACATCTTATCCTCTCCTGTCTTGCATGGTGTTCTGGTGTCAGGTGTTTTCCCCCACTGCCAATACCCAGCCTGCCACCAAGTCATTTCTTCATCTCTCATCTGCTCAGTTTGTGTTTCTGCAAAAGTTGAATTGTTTATTTTGTTCAGCATCTGATGAATGGACAGATCAGTTGGTTATCTCTCAATCTCCTCTTTGAATCTGTAGAAATACTTCTTGTTCTATGCACATGAAGCCTTCCATGAGCCTCTGGAGCAGGGATTTAGATCAGAGCAATTGCATAAGCTGGCGAAGCTAACGAAATAGTCCGCATGAATTGGTACTGGGGTGCATTGGGCAGCCTGCGTGCTGAGTGCTGGCAGCCAGCTCTTCCTCCTGCAAGGAAGCGGGGGAGCACATCCAGTCCCTTGCCAGAACCCAGCCTTGTCATTTGCAAGCGAGCTGAGGTGTCAGGTTTTTGAGGCCAGCGGCTTTCCTAAGCCCTTTATTCATCCCACAGGCGCACTGCTGTGGAGATGTGAGTCAGAAGCTGACACCTGTAAGGGTGTGCATTTGAGTCTGCAGATACTGCTGTCACAGGTGACTGACTGTAGGATACCTTATCATAATCATAGCAGTGCTGGAACTATGTTTGGTCAGGTTTGGGTTGCCTGCTCTCCTGAGATGAAGTCTGGCTGTGTGACTGATGGTCAAAAAGACCCTCATAACTTCTGGCATCAAGCTCAGATAGTGCTGGGCAGCATATGGCTAGTAAACTTTATCATCATGCTGTTTTTTGTCCCTTCACAGGTATTTTATAAAAAATACTGAGCAGACAGTTTTGGGTGTGCTCACTAAAGTTAGGTTCTGTTTGATGAATACAGTGCTTCTGTTTCACTTCAAGAAAACTAGAGCAATTGCCACATGTGGCAAATTGGGCCAGGGGAGATGGATGAAGTGAAGGTATTAAATCCTGGGGAGGGGCCTCCCTTTTCTTGTCATTGAAACTCCTGTGGAAATACATGGGCTGGATCAGAAGGTCAGTATGAGGAAGGAAAGGACTCCAGCTTGGGGAGCTTCCTGTACAACTTTTTGTACAGAAGGCTGAACAGTACTACAATGCCCAGTATGTGTGGTATAATATCCAATAGTGTGCAGTACCAGATATTCAATACTTCTTTTCATGGCAGTATTGTGAAAGGTCCAGATTTAGTGTATAATGCCCCTGTCAGGTGCTGTGAAATGTGCAACTTGTCCTAGTCCTACCTTAAAATTATTTGTGTCCCAGATCCAGTAACTGTTTAGGAATTCAGGAGTTGTACTAGGTAACTTCACTCATATTCCCATTCTTGAAGATTTCAAGTACAGATGCTGGCGTCCATCTACTAGTCACAGTGATTTGCCCCAAGTAGCTAGCTGTCCACAGAAGTTTTAGCTGTGGATGTTGTATAATGGTGTGGATCTCGGACTGAATGGCAGCTTTAGCAAGCTTGTGGAAGAGGATTGAAAAAAGAGGCAGTGTGGAAGAAGCAGCTTCCCTGCCCCCATCCCAAGCACCTCAGGGCAAACATGGTGCAGCTTTGTCACGTTTTCTCTTCCAAGCTCTGAATTCCTATGGAAACAAGTGAGCCTCTCTAGAGTGCTGTAACTGGGAATGCCTCACTTCTCATCTAGTGGAAACACTGATTTTTCTGGGGATCTTTGGCTGGTCTTGTTTGGGGGCTCACAAAGCAGCCACAGAGAAGATTGTGATGGGTAGCGTTCATGAGACTTCTATCATTTCGTGCCATCTCTGGAGGAAGAGAGATGGCAGAACATGGAGACAGCGAGAAAGTGTATGCAGGGAAGCCGAGGACATGTGCTGTGGTGTAGTGATGCAGGACAAAGTGTTGGCTGTAAGGCAAATACAAATAAATACATCTGCCTCTGTGTAAGTCAGAGTGCTGTGCACATCCCGATGGCCCTCCCTCCCTGTCCTGTTCGTTAATGCCTTTATCTCCCAGTGTTTACAACTTAAAAGCAGAAAACCGGGTGGAAACAGCAGGAAGCTTCAATTTTAATCTGTTTAACCGTGCTGCCCGTGGGGAAGGCTCCGCTTCCCTCGGGCGGGGGGGTGTGGGAGGCCTGGCTGCCGGCCGGGGCCGCTGCCGGTGCGGCGGGGAAGCCGGGTCACCGCGGAGCACACGTGCGGGAGCGCCCGGCGCCGGCGTGTCGCTCCGCCCCGCCACACGTGCGGCCTCGGGGGAAGGGGCGGCACATGGCGCCGCCGGAACACTCGGCTTTAAGCCCGGCCCCTTGCATAAGCTGTTGATTGTAATGGTGGGGAAGGCTGCTGTGCTGCAGCTCCTGTGTGAGCTCTGGGGTTGCCTGCCTCTGCTTTATGTAATGCAAGCGATCACTGTACTGTCGGCTTTGCTGTTAACTCCTTCCTCTCCTGCAGGAGAGGGGTTAAAAATGGCATCTTATCAGCCCGGGGAAGTTTACCTTGCCCAGGAGGCTTCTCAAAGGTCTCTGTCCCAGGAAAGATAAGACCACATGGCCACAGCAGGCTGTGGATGCTTGGTGAAGTAGAGGAATGGGGAACTGTGACTGTCTTTTTCCATAGTGTAGTCTGACACAGGTCCATACACTGAGGGCTGCTTGTGACTTTATGGCAAGGAGGAGGATGGTGATCTCTCTAATCACAGGGCAAGAGGAATGATGCAAACTGGGATTTGTCTCATCCAAGACAGGTGGAGGAGGGGTCACTAACAGGCCGGGTCTTCTGTGTCAGACAAGAAGTAAGGTCAGAATCAGGTTAGGATTTCATGACGTGTCAGGGGAACAGATGCAGGTCTAGGATTTGTCATCTTGGGGAGACAGAAAGACAGTAATCAGATAGAGAATTCATACAGGCACCTGATGAGGAGCTGTGGGAGAAAGATGAGATGTACAGCCTGATTCAGCTGGAGCTGTTTAGGAGGGTTTTTTTTTTCCTATGGAGATGAGGAAGTATGTGATGTTTTGTCTTCTGATGTATTTTAGGATTTTGTTTGGTTGATTTTAATATCCCTTTGAGGAATGCATCAAGTGAAATGTAGTCTATAAGGATTTCTGTATTTAAAGTGAAAGGCTGTCCTGAGCAGAGATAGCAGGGTCCAGTTTGGATGTCATTTCCTTGTGTCTTTTGTGGAAGTGAGGCTGTGTTGTTTCACCTTGTTTATTTTATCTCCAGAATAATTGAGCTGAATGGCCACAAGCCACCCCTCACCTACAAGCGCTTCCAGGCCATCATTAGCCGTATGGAGCTCCCAAAGAAGCCAGTGAGCACTGTAATAAGTCAGCAGATGGAAACATGTAAAGTGGACATCCAGGAAAACCATGACGATGTCTATGGGGTCCCATCCCTGGAAGAGCTGGGTATGTGTCAAGAGTGAAGGCAAGGATTACTGCCAGCTGAAATGGGATCTAGTGGAACAGTTTCCAGTGGCTGGCACATGTTTTTACCTGACATGGGCTGCCCCTAACCATAAAACAGCCTAATTCCTTCAGCAAGTGACAGACTTTGTGGTAACACAGTAGCGTCCCTTGCACTGCTGTGGAGGCCCAGCATCCCCTTTAGCATTGCTCTGAAGTGCTCTGCATCTATCTTTATGTCCTCTGTAATACTGAGCATCTAACCACTGTATTAGTATCTCATGTCCTCACCAGCTGCTTTCCTCCTACTGCTGTCTCAGGCATGTTGTGTAACAGACCTGAAGGGGTAAACTTACTGTTTACCAGCTTTAGATAATTTCATCAGTTATTGCCAAGCAGCACCTATTTGGGAACTTAGCAAGACAAAAGATGTTACAAAAACTTCTTTTACTCATCCTGCTGTGCCTTTTTCTACACCTTGAAGGTGGAGAATGAATGCAAGACCTACATCAGGGAAGTGAATCTAAATGCAAGGGAAGAAAGGACTAATGCAGAATACTGTCTGTGTGTCTGTGACTGGAGGCTCCATACCAGCTTTATAGGAAATATCCCCTGGTACCTTCAGGCACAGTCTCAACAGTAAGAGTGTGGGACTTCACAACAGAGTATCCTAAGGGCTGCAGTTCTGCATAAATCTGCCTTCTTTATTGTCTGGCCAAATGTGAGACTGCCTGTAACCTTACACTGCTCTGCTTGCTGCCAGGGGAGGCTCCTCTGTCAGCCCAGAGCAGTGTAGGGAGACTGCATTATTGCTTCCCCCTTTGCAGTGGTTCTTTTGCACTAATCCAGTGCTATCCCCAGCACCAGCCTCAGCAGAATTAGGAACTTTACCAGGAGCAGCTGGGCTGTCTAGTGAGCTGCTGATGTCGATAGCAAGGTGTTTTGTGAGGCAGAGCTGTGGAGCAGATGTTTCACTGCCAGCTGTTCTAGCCTTTGGAGCAGAGCCCTGTGGGTAGAGCTGACGCCAGAGAGAATGCTGGCTGTGAGCAGTGGGGAAAGTCACCATAAGGCTGCCTGAAGCATTGCAGGGAGAGGCCATTGAAGTGCAGTGTCATGAGCAGGCTCTCCCCATATCCTACACGATTTGCCTGCTTTAGAAGGATTAGAGCAGCAAATAAGTCATGTTAGGCAACTGTAGTATATACTGTCTTGCTGTTGTTAATGCTTAATCCCATATCTATGCACTTTGTCTAGGCATGGCTTCAAATCTTACAAAGTTCTTTCTCTCAGGCTTTCCTACAGATGGTCTTGCCCCTGCAGTTTGGCAAGGAGGGGAGACGGAAGCTCTAGCACGGCTGGATAAGCACTTGGAAAGAAAGGTACCCCATTATTCAGGTGGTGATTCCTGCTGACTGTGCCTCCAAATGAAATGAGTGTTGTCCATTATCCTATTCCCTGCTCTTCCTAGCAGTGGTCATAGCATTCACCTCTGGAAAGGAGTGTTTGCTATTGTTAGAGTACTCCTGTGATCTTGGGTTGTGTGTGGATCAGGGAGCTCATGGGATTCCTCAGGCCCACAAACTTTAGAGCAGTGTATTATTTATGCTGCTGTTTGAAGCACATGGGACTCTTTTCCTTGTTTCTACTTCTCAGTTTCCTTTAGAGGAGTGCAAACTTGGAAATTCTCCTATAAGTTGTTCAGTCCCTGCCACACACTGCACACCATCTCTTTTTATATTTACCTGAGGTATTAGTGTGAGTACATGCTTACAAAGGAAACAGCTTCTTAATAGGGTATCTCACGGGCTGGCATTCCTTGAGCCCCTTGTTGAAATAATCAGATTTTTTTTCAATAGGGCTTGTGTTCTTGATTATAGTGCGCAAGGCAAACAATTTCAAAGTAGTGAAAGGTGGCCCAGCTACAGAAGCATGACTCAATTTTAACCATTTTGTACTTTAATGCTGGGTGGCTTGATGTCAGTTGTGGAAATCAAAGCATAAATACTTGTGCTGAAGACGGAATAAACTATCAACATAATGCTCCACAAAAGGGTCTGAATTTCCCCAGTCTTCTTGTTCAGCGTGTGAAATAAGATAGACAAACCTGGACATAAACAGTTCTGTTAGCTTGTATCCTGAGGAACTCTCAGGGTTGGCTCCTGTATGCAAAAGCAAATTAATCCTCTTGGGCAAAATGGCAGACTGGTTTAAATCCTGGAGTAAAGGTTTTACATTTCTTGAATGGGGCATGGGGGTTGAGATTTCCTACTGGAGAACTCTCCCAGCGGTGGTTGGAAGTAAATTGAAGAGACTGTGCTGTCAGACCTGAGTGGCCTCACCAGCTGCACAGAGGCTTGCCATTAGCAGTGCCCCACAAATACAAGGGGTTTTTGGCTTATCTCTCCTGAATCTGTCTAGGCATGGGTCGCAAATTACGAAAGACCAAGGATGAACGCCAATTCGTTGCTGGCCAGCCCTACAGGACTCAGTCCCTACCTGCGTTTCGGCTGCTTGTCCTGCCGCTTGTTTTACTATCGTCTCTGGGAGCTGTATAAGAAGGTAAGACAAAAGGTTCACCTGGAAGGCAGGCGGGGTTTGAGCATATGCAGCATGGTGCTGGTTGCCAGACTTGGTGTAGCAGTTGGTACAAAAGATACAGTTGCCTCCCTAGTGTTTGGTTGTTGGGCGGAGCTTGTGGCTACTACAGAGGAAACTTCTGGGTAAGAAAAAGTAATTCTCCTGTATATACTCACACAGGCCTTAAATCTGGTGGTACCTTGTTCATCAGTCTGGCCTTCTGTGTTACAAGCCATGTAGAGCTTTTTACTGTTAGTTTTACATCGTTCCAGTCACCTGTCATTGTATTGAGTGAACCTGTGTCAGTGCTCTGACCTTACCATCTGGGCTTTCTGATAAGGAGTGATCTGGCATTGAGCTCCTTTATCACAGTGGTCAGTAGCTTACTCGGGAAATGTGTGTAAAGGCATGGGTGGCTCACAGCTCAGCTTCTTGAAGCCAGTCCTTCTTGTGCTTGTGAATATCCATGTTCCCTCTGCACAGGTGAAGCGGAACAGCACACCCCCCCTCTCTCTGTACGGACAGCTTCTGTGGCGGGAGTTCTTCTACACGGCAGCCACCAACAACCCCAAGTTTGATCGCATGGAGGGGAATCCCATCTGCATACAGATCCCCTGGGACAGGAACCCTGAAGCCTTGGCAAAGTGGGCAGAGGGCAAGACAGGCTTCCCTTGGATCGATGCAATCATGACTCAACTGAGACAAGAAGGCTGGATCCACCATCTGGCCAGGCATGCGGTGGCCTGCTTCCTGACCAGGGGTGACCTCTGGATCAGCTGGGAGTCAGGAGTCAGGGTAAGTCCTGGCATTTTCAGGTATTTGCAGGAGGCCGTAAGGAAAACAAAGTCTCCCTGGCACTTGCTGCAAGGATGGGCATACAGGTATGGCTTTTGCTTCATGTGTAAAAGGTGCATGGAAGAGAGGATTTGCTAACAGGCTCTTGGTCAGCCAACAGCCTGACTTCTTTCTGCCTTCTACCATGAGGCTCTGACAGGATCACAAGCCTCAAGTAACCATAACTAAATGTGTGTGGGACCCACCGGTAAATAGGGTTTGGGGGGCCTTTTAGTTTTGGGGTTTTCTTTTTTGTAAAAATTCTCTCAGTCCATCTGTTTTCTTTGCAAGTTTAATGTCACTTCTTAACCAGACCTTTTTCCTCATTATAAAATCCATCACCGTGCCGGTCAGGGAGCGCTCCATGACTGTGAAATCTGAGTCTAGAGTCTCTCAAGGAAAGAGGTAAAAGACCCTCCTCTTGGGCCATCTGAAGGGACAGACAGCTTGAACTTACCCAGTGTACATACTGCCCGACACAAAAAAGTGGAGGCAGGGAAGCTGACAAAGAGCATAATTGAAAGTGCTGCCTGAAGTGCAGCATCTGTGCATGGATGTGAGTTACTGCTGAAACCTTTCTGCCTCTCAGTGGTAGTGTGCTGTGGGACCTTCAGAGGGGTTCTTTCTTCTTGCTTTGGTGCACGTTCTTCTGTGCAGCATCCTCTCTTTCCCAGGGTTGGTGCTTTATATTTGTTATGCCTGCCAGGGTAGGATCAATACCCAAAGCTTGCTGCAACACTAGGTAGTGATTTAGTCTGTAGCTGCATGAGAGATAAGTCAGCACTTTATCTATGTGAGCAGACCATGCCTCCCTAAGTGGAAGTGTCAGAAAGTGAGATATGTTGACCAGCCAACTGACTTCAGCCAGCAGATCACCTCTGTGCTGCTGCTCTGTTCTCATAGCTCAGTGCCTGCCATTTGAAATAGCAATCTTGGGTCCTACTGCCACAAAGTGCTGCCCAGGGAAGATCTCAGTGCCTTTTCCTCCAATTGCTACAGGTGTTTGATGAACTGTTGCTGGATGCAGATTTCAGTGTGAATGCAGGCAGCTGGATGTGGCTCTCGTGCAGCGCGTTCTTCCAACAGTTCTTCCACTGTTACTGTCCTGTGGGCTTCGGACGTCGCACAGACCCCAGTGGTGACTATGTTAAGTGAGTGATGTTACTGGAGCTGATCTTTGTTTCTGGATCTGTAAGCCCAAATCAGTCAGTGGTTCACAGGTGCATGGCACTTTTTGTGCATTTTGTGTGCTACATTGCTTTTTACTTGTCTTTCAGGAGGTATCTGCCCAAACTAAAGGGTTTCCCCTCACGATATATATACGAACCGTGGAATGCCCCAGAGTCTGTGCAGAAGGCAGCCAAGTGCATCATTGGGGTGGACTACCCCAAACCCATGGTGAACCACGCAGAGACCAGCCGACTGAACATCGAGCGCATGAAGCAGATCTATCAGCAGCTGTCACGCTATAGGGGCCTCTGTAAGTACCAGCAATTGCAAAAGTTTGTGTCTTTAATAGGAAATAAAGTGCTGAGAGGAAAGGTCATGATTTAAAGTAGGTATTACTTGTCTCTCTGGCCTGTTGTTGCAAGAGGAAGCAGTCCCTGCCAAACCTGCTCAGTTGGTTTCCAGGGAGAGCTCCATTACGTTCTCAGACAGCTAAGAGTGGAGTTTGTTTAGGTCTGAGAGCTGCTGATAGCATGGCACCATCCATATACCACCAGTGGTCCATTCCTCACTTTGGAAGTGAACCTAAGCAGGGTATTGTAAATAAATTCACTGCTGGATCACTGTGTGTATCCGTGGTCATCACTGGGTGAGTGCAGCTCTGAACTCCTCCTGCTTTAAGGATATGGATGTGCTGGTTAGTGATCACTAAGGTATTTCTGTGTGAAAAGCTTCTCCCAGCCCAGGTGTGCTTTGTTTCTTAACTAAGATCTTCTTGCTGATCCCTAGGTTTGCTGGCATCTGTCCCTTCATGTGTGGAAGATCTCAGTGGCCCGGTCACAGACACAGCTTCGGGGCAGAGCTGCAGCACCAGTACAGGTGGGTTGGAGCTATTTGAGTGCGTTTGACTTTCACGTCAATGTAAAGATTATAGGCTGGAGATGACCTTTTCTAATAAGAAGAGGGTGCGTAGCTAGGAAAATATAGATTACATTTACATTCCTTTATGCTTTCTTCAGAAGTCCCCAGTGAGCCTTCATTTCTGAAAGGGCTGAAGAATAAAGAGTTCATTAATGTGAATCTTTTATTTCCTGAATGGGATCATATGCAGCCACTTAAGGGAAAGTGCAGATCACTATAGGGCTAATCAGGTATAATTAAACTGTCCTCTGTCAAAGGAGGATACTTTTGTGTTTGTTCTGGGTGACTTAATTCTGCTTTTAACTTAAGATTTTTTGTAAAAGTTTTCAGGGAGGCTGTGACCAAATGTGTCTGTACTTGTGCAGTCTTCTTTCTCCCAGCTCTGTGGCAGGGTTGGCCAGGGTGTACTTGTGAGGCCATCTAAACACAGGGAAACCATTGCAGTGATTCTTCTTCCTTCTACAGCAGTGAGGCTGTCTCAAGCAGACCAGGCTTCTCCAAAACGCAAACACGAGGGAGCGGAAGAGCCATGCACTGAAGAACTGTACAAACGAGCCAAAGTGACAGGTCTCCCAGCTGCAGAGATCCCTGCAAAGAGTTTGTGATCGTGAGTAGTACCTAGTGTGATCTGGCTTAAATTGCCAGAAAATTCTGAAAGCTAACAAGGCTCAATCTTTACTCCCACTATTTTAATGAACAAAATGGACTTCCTTGTGGAGGGATGTGGCTCCTAAGTGTAGTTTCACAGCCCAGTAATATGGCAGTGCCAGTTGTTTTGATTTTGTGTAACACTGAGCTGTTAGCTCAGTTGTCCAGTGGAGAGTGGTGCCCTGCTGCTGGAGCTGTCTACAGCCAGGTTTGCCTGTCTGGTGAGGGTCTGGGCTAGAGCAGGAGAGCAAGCAGGTCCAGTCATCTGCCTGCGATGCTCCAGATCCCGGCAGGGAAGGAGCTGGTCACATGTTCTGCCAACTGTCCAGTATGACAGGGGAGGTCAAGGCAAATTCTCTTTTGCTTTCTCCTGCAGCCAGCAACAAGCACCTTGCAAGTGAAGAGGGAGAGTGCTGAAGAGGTGACCAGAAGAGTAGGAGCTGCTGTCACAGAGGGACTGGAACTTGTGATCCGCAACAGAATATCTGGGGTCTCATATAACCCTGTAATTCCAATAACTGCCACAGAAGGGCGCTGCATTACTCGTGCTTGGGAGTATTTGGCTTTCTGGTCTCCAGAGAGCCAAATACATCTCTTCTCAGCCATGCCCAAAATCTGCCCACATTAAAGAGGGCAAGAACCTTCTGTCAACTTGCTCGCTCCCAGGTGTATCTTTCTTTTCTGGCAGTGGCTCAGTGCACATGACTTGATGCATTGATGTAAGAATCAGCATCTGCACATCTCAGAAATAGTGAACATCCTTTCTCTTCAATAGTACTAGGTAGTGATGTATGCTGATTAATTCAAATTATAGTAGGAGTTAAGAAGGAGGCTGCTACAGTGTCAAAAATGGAGTACCCATCCTACGAGAGAACAGGGAAAACTCGGTATTTCTTTCATTAGGCTAGGCTGACAAGAAGGAAATGCTTTCTGAGTTAATCAAGGTAGTGCTTATGTGGGATGGAAACAAAATGAAGGTTAGCTGTAGCACCAGAACAGATACACTTGAAAGGCACCTGAAACTTTCCCTTCAAAAGAACCTTGCCACTGCAGGTGAGCTATAGTGCTGTTTCCTGGAATGGGCGGCTTCAGAGCTGTTTGACATCTGGGGAAGAGGGACTCTCTACAACTCCCTCGAAGGAGGTTGTAGCCAGGTAAGGGTCAGTCTCTTCTCCCAGTGACAGGACAAAAACAGAGTCTTAAGCTGCACTGTGGGAAGTTAAGGCTGTACATTAGGAAAAAGTTCTTCACAGAAAGAATAGTTGGGCATTGGAATGGGTTGCCCAGGGAGGTTGGTGGAGTCACCATCCCAGAGGTGTTTAAGAAAAGAGTGGACGTGGCACTCAGTGCCATGGTCTAGTTGACATATTGATGTTAGGTTGGACTCAGTGATCTCAAAGGTCTTTTCCAACCTAGTTAATTCTGTGACTCTGAGAAGGAGGAATTCTTCAGAGAATAACATCATGCCTTGATAGGAGCAAAGCAGTATCTCAGAGTAGATCTGATCCAAGTAATAAGGAAGCTACACCTGGGCTCAGCACTCTACAGCATTTCCTTCCCTTAATGAGAGCTCTCAAATGAAGTGACCCGTGTCTGGTGTGTGGGCTGTGTGCAGTGCCTCATACTGATAGAGGATGTATTACACATCAGCTCCTTGAAGAGAGTCTTCCTTGAGCTCAGAGTCCAGTGTCCATTCTGTTTGCTCTTTTCTGCATTGGCATCTGTGTTTTGAGTTTCCACAGAGTAAACTCCTGTACCTCATGCCCTGCCCACTGTCCCCCCCTTGCCCCTTGCATTCACACTGGTGCTTTGTAGCCTATTGAGGTGATTGTGTAGCTTTCCTGGCTCTTAACCATACACTCCTTGCCGGGTCCTGTTACTTGTCAGGTCAGCACAGTGCTGGCAAAGCGCCTCTGCCTGCCACCAAAGTGTGCAGGGGAGGGTGGCACTGCAGAAGATTCTCTCGTGGCTGTTTCCAAGAGGGATTAGATTGAGTAGTTAGTCCTGAGCAATGGGCTGCTGTTGGCACTGTTTTCATTTGCTGTCTAAAACCTTTCATCCCTGCCTGGCACAGATAGTGTGGGGCTATATGTGAGCTTATGCAGCTAACTGCTTGGGGAGTACAGGAGTTGTCTCCCACTGGGATAATCAGATTCAGTTTTGGAGCCTGTGTTTGAACCCAGAGCAACAAGGCTGCGAATAGAAACTGAGTCAAGCATACCTGAGAAACCTGAAGTGGTTGAATTGAGTCTGTGAATAAATTTAATGAATAGCTGAATAACCTTTCCTTCCCATTCCCTAGGGCACTGTTCTTTTTCCACAGAGAGTCCACTGGGCAGACTGAACAAGTAAACAAAGAGTCACTTTTCCTAACCTTACTTTCTTCTAAACTACCATTCATAGTTTGCCTGTGGATGACCCAGTAATCAACAGGTTTTGTCCTCTTCAGTCTGACCCAGTTGTTACTCCCATTGTCTTGGGGTTAGAAAGCTATAAAGAAAAAGACATACTCCCTTACCCCCATCTTCTGCTGCAGAGAGAAGAACGGGGAAAGACATGCACTTTGTACACATAGGTTAAAGAAATTGTGACTTCTGTCGTTTGGAGAGTTTCATGCTTAGGCAATGGTCTGTAAATACAACTTTTTATAAATGTCTTTAACCCTCTTTGCTGTCATCCAAATTATTTCACTTGGTAAATGGAATTTTTGGGGCTGGATCTGTGGGGGTAAAGAGTCAAAGGGAGAGGAGGCTACATCTCCTAAGTTATCTAGAAGGCTTTGTGGGGGTGGGGGAGATCACATTTGCAAGGTTTCTGTCAGCACCTGGGATATGGATGGTGGTATTTGGAAGAGCTGCAGCTCGGAAAGTAGCACTAGGAATGACACAGACACATCAGTCCAGCCACAGAAAGGTGAGGGAAAAGCGTCCTTCAAGAAACCTTTTAAGTAGTCTGGAATTCAACCAGTCTGGCATCTTTTCCCAACTGAAATGATAAAGGTGGGTAAAACTGTGTGACAAGTAGGGGATGACTGTTCATTGTTTTTGTTAATGTTTAGAACTGAGTATGTTTGGTTAAAGTACAAGATGGCAGATTGAACGAGTCTACACCTTAGCTTTGTGGCGAGTTCTTCCTCAGCTGTGGGTGCTAACAGTTTGAGTTCAAAAGCACTTGGCCAGCTCATGGGTAAAGAAAAAGCCATCAGTAACCATTAGTAAAGATACTGTCTTTGTTTCAGAAGCAGCAGAGGGCTGCTGGAGGCTCATGTACAGAAAGTAGCATGAAATGGCTGCCATTTTGGGGGTTTCTGTTTCCTGGGATAATGCCCATTTTGTGTGTCTCAGGGCAAGGTGGCAATATCTGACCTGACATAGGCACCCTCAACATGGGCAGAGTGTGAGCTCTTTGCTTGGGCAGAGAGAGCAGTTGGCTTTTGATGCTCTGCGAGCAGTGGCTTTGGGATGCTCCCCAGGGTGGTGTGAGGGCTCCTTTCAGCTGAGGGTGGATACTGGGGCAGAGAAGTCCTACAGAGCTGTGAACAATTGGTCACCTTGGGTCTCCTGTCAGTGATTGAGCCTTGGCTCTTGCAGTTCTTCAGCTAAGGCATGAACTGGTATTAAATACATTAGACTTAGCAGTCTAATAACTAGCAAGGACACAGTCAGTCAAGTTCTTGTGCATCCTGCCGTCCTCCTCGGTGCTCCTGTGTAGACCCACTTACTGGAACATCCATCTTAGGACAATTATTTGAGGTACATTACTTTCCCCAGTAAGCAGCAAGACTTAAAAAGTGCATGTAGCCATGCAGTTCCTTGTCGAGGTTCACCAGTGGGGCTAATCTGGGACAGTAGTGTCTCAGCCTTTGCCTCAGTTGGGCATGTTCAGATAGCACCCGCTCAGTGGTGGTTGCCAATAAAACCAAGACAAAATTTTTATTTTGTGTAAATAAGCATTTAAAACTTGGCATCTAATTTGTTCAGCAAGTTTGGAACAAAGAAGGCAGTTTTTGAATATGCAGATTAGGGTGTTTCAAAGAATGCTGATAGAGAGCATTTTCACCCCATTGAAGAAATCACACAGACACGACCTGAGACTTTTAACTGCTCAGACCAGAGGCCCTCAGTAGGGAGCAGCTCCAGTGAGCCGATGGGTGCCCTTTTTGACCCCTTGCTCACACACAAACTCTCAGGCTGATTCCTCCTTTGGGGTCGACCCCCTGTTTCCTGTAGCAGTCTCAGGTGTCAGATTTATAAAGCTAAATAATTTAATGGTACAGGTCTGCTGAAGCTGGGTGCCTTTGGAGGGAACCTGAACAAAGAAACCCCATGGCAATTTATACCCTTACGACTCATGCACTCTTAGGTGCATACCACCTCTTAGGTGAAACAACTCCTATCTCTCAACAGGAGGTGCTGGAGCATGTCTGGTATACAAGGTGAGCAAGGTGCACAGTACTTTAGTTGACTAAGGGGGCATGTAGTCAAGGCTCATGATATTGCTGAATTGTTCTCTTGTCCCTGGCAAGGACCTTCTGGTCTTGAAAAAGTAAAACTTCAGTGCTTGGGGTGGCTCGCACATGGCAAAAACCTTTTCAAAACAGCAGCCTGTGCCTTAGAAGAAGAGGAGCCAGGATGAAAGCAAATTGAGTCCACCTTTCTCTACCCAGAGTGTAACAATAAAAATTAAAGCTGGCAAGATTGGGTTTGAGGCTCCTTCTCTGTGTTGAGCAGGATATCTGGTTTACCTGTCAAAGGAGTGACAGGTGATGGTGATGTGGCTCAGGACTGGAAATGGTTAACCTTGGGTTACTAGCAGAGACTCGACTGCCTGCTCCATGTGCTGGTGCTTGAGAAAATTCCCGTATGTCCCTTTGTCTGCACAAGGAGGAAGCTGGAGTGGTTTCAGGAGGGACTGGCTGAAAAGTCTGAAAGTAGAGAACACCTGGATATGAAGGAGATGGGAGCTGGAAACATGGCCATTGGGGCACAGGGGGAAAGAGCAGTGAGAAGGATTGCTGATGGAAAGAGAGCAGAGTGCTGCTCTGGTATCACAACTGCATCTAGGTGGAGATCAGGTGGTTCAACTGGGGCAGAGGAGCAGGAAAATGTCTCTCAGCATATAACCTTCCCTCAGGTTTCCTTTTAGACTGAAAACAGCTGGTCTGAAGTGAACCTGATGGTCAGCTGGACAATTCGAAAGAGAAAGAAAAATCAGCAGATGCCTTGTGAGCAGAGACACTGGCTAGGACAGAAGTGTGGTCTCTTAATTTGCAGCAGATGTGCGTGCACTCTCCCAGGGGCCCTGTGCTCTACTGTGCATCTAAGGAATAGGCCTGGCTGACAGTACTGCAGCTGGAAAGGTCAAATTGGGTCTCCTGCCAGGCCAGCCTGAGCCAGGGCTGGGGATCTGACTAAAGGTCACATTACTAAGGGGTGAGCTTTTGGTGCTTGGCATCCAGGCAGAAGGTGAGCTGTGGTGGTGGTGATCTGGCTGTGGGATGAGGCAGCATCCTTACCTTCTGCCCCAGGTCAGAGGCCAAATGACAGCCATGCTGCAGAGAAATCCTATTTTGGTCGGTGGGGTTTGCACTTGGAGCTACATCAGAGCTCCCCCAAAGTTTCCTGAATGAATGCTGGCCAGTCTCTTGGGTCCTGCATGTAATACAGTTCAGTCTGTGCATCCAGATGGCAAAAGGCACAGTTTAGATCGCCCTCAGGAGGCTGCTCAAGGGTTACCTGCACATGGTGACTCTGGGGCTGTGTGCTTGTGTCCACGCTAGCCCAAGAGTAACATCTCTTTCCAGTTTGCCTGGCAGGAGACCAAGACTCTTGAGAGAGAGCAGGACTGCATGCCTTGGAGGGCTCTGCTTGATCTTCTCTGGAGGAGCAGCTGATGTCCTGGGTCTTGGCCAAGAACTAATACCATCGCCTCAATGGCAGTCAGCTCTGTGGCTTGAGAAGCACTGATGGGGCTGGATGTGTCTTTAACGTTTGAACTGCTAAACAAGTGCCACTCGTGCCATCCAGAATTGTCACAGACAGGGACTGGGAGCACAGTGAGCACGCAGGGAATAAGAAAAGTTCCCCTGTTCAGGTACAGAAGTAGCCTTGGGCTCTAAAAATACTGATGCTGTCCAGTTCTGTGCACAGCACAGCCTGCACAGTTTCCTGAGATAACCTGCAAAGCTTGGGGAGGGGAGGCAGGGGAGAGAAACCTGCTCAGGTCGGTAAGGAAGGGTAGCAGCAATGAGTACCCACCCAAGATAAAATGCTTTTTGGGATATAGCTGGATGCAAAAGTGGATCTGCCCTTTCTGGGGAGATACCTGAAACCGTGAGATGCATTTTCCCCCTCCTTTGTGCCTGTGGAAGGCGTGTGTATGCTGCTTTTTTAATTCCCTTTGCAGTGCTTGCAGCCCTGGTACGCTTCGTACCGGGGCTGCCAGACCTGTTGCCAGGTGCTGCAAACCTGCCATGGGTGCCAAAGCGCAGCGTGGCTGTTCCTGCTGCCTCCAGGCACCTCCCCGCTGCCGAGGAGACCCCTGCAAATGGCCCTCTGTGTCCAGCCCCTGTCCCTGGGCTGCTGGCTGCCCGCTCGGCCAGCCGATCCCGCTCCTGGGGTTGCTCCTCCCGTCCTCGGGAGACCCCGGCCGACCCCTGCGCCTGCCCTTGGGGGTGCAGCCTCCAGCAGCGGGCACAGCTGGAGGCCGGTCCAGCTGCGGGCACATCTGCCCCGCCGGGGCCGGCGTTCCCCGAGGCCCGGGGGAGCGGACGGGGTCGCGGTGCGAGGTGACGCTTCCATCTGTGCCGTGCCCGTCCTGCAGCTGCCGCCGGGAGCCGCGGGATGGAGCCTCCGGGCCGCGCCCCCCGCTCCCCCCGCCCCGGCGGCAGGTATGTCCCTCCC
>VXAC01003621.1:705238-718996 GCA_013399225.1 Rhipidura dahli
GCCCCCTTACCTGTCTTACCTCCTCTTCAAACACCTCTTCCTCATGAAAGAAAAAAGCTTCAGCTCTCTCCCCTCCCCAAGGAAAGCCTTTTTCTAGTCCTTTCCTAGAAATCCCAGGTGCTTCTGCTTCCTTCCTACCCCCGTGAAACAGGAACCCCAAGTGAGACGGTGGGAGAGTGCCAGAATTGATCCTCTTAGCAATACCAAGTGCTCCCATCGATTTGGGACGCAGGGGGCTGTGTCTCCTCCGAAACCCAATGAGGCTTGTCACACGGACTTCCGATGGCATGGGCCAGGCCAGGGCTGCCTGGGGGTTTGGGAGCCTCTGGTGCCTGCCGAGGGTAGCTCTGGGACAGGGATGTGCTGGGGGGTGAGGGAGGAGCCCTGGCTCTGCCTGCAGGTGCGGTGTTCACTGGCAGTCGGGGGAGGCTCGCTGCTCCTGGCAGCCGTGCCCTCGTCAGCCATTGCTCTCTGCTTGCCTCTGCCACCCAGGGGGGCTGGGGGGGAGCTGCTTGAGAATGAATGGTACTAGCTGCTTTGCATGCTGAGATTTTGGGAGGAAAGGAGGGGCCGGTCCACACTTGAGACCACAGCTAAGATCATGCCCTCCTCCATCAGGCTCAGCCCCTGAGGCTGGGGAGCCCGTGGGTCCCTGCAAGGAAAACAGACGGGTGCAGCTGAGCAAAGGTGTTGTTCAGGCGATTTATATTTGAAGGGCTCTGCTTCTGGACTCCCGTTGCTGGTGGCTCCGGGTCTCTGGCAGCTGCCTCCTCTTGCAGCGCTGCCTGCGAGAGCTGCTGGGAGCTGTTGCAACATGGCTGGTGTACCCTGCAAAGCCAGCGATTAAACGCTGCCTCTGGAATCATCCACCACCGAGAAGGGGCTTGGCCACTGAGCCGGGGCCCGGAGGCTGAGCTGCTGAGCAGCCTTGGGCCTACCACCTGGCACTGTCCTGGATGCAGTGGCTG
This sequence comes from Rhipidura dahli, assembly GCA_013399225.1. Taxonomy (NCBI): domain Eukaryota; kingdom Metazoa; phylum Chordata; class Aves; order Passeriformes; family Rhipiduridae; genus Rhipidura; species Rhipidura dahli. Next base: position 706,207 of record VXAC01003621.1, read on the forward strand.
TCCCCTGGGCACCCTCCTGCTCCCCAGCAAACAGCGATGCCCTGGGAGGGAGAATGAGCTCCTGCTTCTTGCTGTGCCTTAGACCTTTGGAAAAGAAGCCCCGTGTGCTGCCAGCCTGCTCCAGGGAAGAACTGACCTCCGTGAAGGAGGCTGTGCAGCTGGGTGGAAAACTGGGGAATCAAGGCGGGAGTGCAAAATATTCCCCGGGCATCGAGCTCAGGGTGTAAGATTTGAAGTGGAAGAAGATGCAGTGATGTGTCTGAGCCTGGGGCAGGGTCTGGCAGATCAGAGGTGATGTTGTGGCGGGGAGTGTCGTGCAAGAAGGGAGCCATGCTAGTGAACACTAACAGGCTGGGTTACGTGTCACAGCTTGGTGTGGGCTTGTCCCAGGTCCTGCATCCCTGCTGTGGGGCTCAGCGAGGGGCTGTCCCCCGCAAATGAGCTGGACCCAGCAGCGATGAGTGTGGTTCAGGGTGAAGGCTCAGACCATGGCTGGCAGTGAGTGAGCCCTGCCCTCTGCCCCTGCTTGCTGCCTGCAGGGTGAGGTGGTTCAGATTTCTGCCCTCTGGTACGTGCACCTGCTCTCCCAGCTCCAAGTGGTGATGCACCAGCAGAAGCATTAGGTGTTGGTTGGCTTGAATTGAGAGAGGGGCTGGTCCTGGCCAGCAAGGACACTGAAGCTCTGAAGAGACCAAGTGATGACAGTGGTGGTTTGGTGTTGTCTGAGAAGAAGTGGGAGGAAAAGGATGGTGAGGTGATCCCTCCTTTAGCCAGGAGGTCCTCCAGAGATGTCTGTTCATCACCACAAGAATAACTTTTTTATTGTTGTCTCCTAAAGTGTTAGGAGACAACAATAAAAAAGTTATTCTCATCCAGCCTTCCTGTTGTCCTTAAGCTTCCCAAAGCCTCGCAGCAGGGTCTGTGTTCACTGGAGCACCTTAACATCTTTCTCTGCAACACTGGTGCAGCTCCTTGCCCTGCTAAGAAGCTTTGGTGGTGCTTTGTGGCAGGCTTTCCTGTGAGGGGCTCTCTGGGGCCTCTCTGGGTTGGGGGTCCCTCTACCCAGCATTAGAGGGCAGGGAGGGCTGGCACAGGCAGGGTGCAGCTGGATGCCGGGCCCTGCAGAGCTCACAGCGCTGCCTGCCCCTCTGCCCCCAGGAATAATGCAGCTGGAGCCTGGGAGGGGGTCACTGACTGATGTCCGCTATCTCCTTCAGCTTTCCCTGGTAAAAGTAAAGGGCATCCACCTAGCTGCTGGACAGGAAGGGAAAGAAACCCTTAGGGAGTTATTTGCATAGGTCAGGAGAGAGGGGAAACGACTCCACTAGAGCCCTGTCAGAAATCACAGCTCTTTGGGGAGGGAGGGGGTCTCTGGGGGAAGAAGTTCTCCACATCTTGTCGAGAAGTTCAAAGGCACACCTTCAGGCTGAGGCAAAAATCAGTTCTAGCACTGTGGTTTGTGCACTGTGGTTTGTTCCATGTGTCTGTCGTGCTCATGTGAAGCTGTCAGGAAAGCCTGCTTGGAGGCAATGAGTGAGCTGGGCGTCGGAATGGGGCTACCTGTCTTCTTGTGAGGGGAGACGAAAGGGCTGCCTTCCTCTGATGGAGAGACAGAGGCACCTTCTCCTTGGTTCAAATAAAACAGTCTCTGTGGTCATTGAGATGGAAGAAAAAGACAGGGGCTGGCCTAATGTAGGTTAGTATTATTGTTTGCACTGGTGCTGGTTACAGGACTTGCACACAGCAGCTGACAGCAGACTGTCAGTGTGTGGCTCGGGCTGCTGGGCTCATTGGAGCCCCCAGCTCCATCACAGCATGTTGCCCTGGCCAAACCCCTGCTGGAAAATCCCCTGCAGTGGCAGTGGGCTGGCAGGGGATGGGGTCAAGAGAGGCACAGCAGCCAGGAGTGAATATAAAGCTGTTCTTAGGGCTGTGATCAAGCTGCTCCTGCCACGGGCAGGTAATGTCTGCCTCCGTTCATGCACCCACGTGCGTTCTCTTGCTCACAGTTCCTGAGAATCCCAAGTTTATCAGTTCTCATGCATACAGCAGGGCTGCCAGCCTTCAGGTGCCTCTTGGCACATCCTTCAGGAGAGCATCCATAACCAGCAGGGTTAGGGTTCCCCCACCCTCACAGGTGAGGACAGACTGCCACATACCTGTGATGCCATGGCCACTGGAGAGGGAAGTTGGCCAAAATACACATGTAGGTCCTGCTCAGACTTTCACTGCCAATGATGGAGCTGAGAGGAGACAGAGCTCTTTCATTTTGCTGGTATTTTTAGCCTCTTGAGAAGCAAGAGAGAAAGGCAGGGGTGGGTAATGCAGAGCCTTCCTGGTATCTCCTAGGGAATCCTGGAGCATCCATGTGAGAGGAGCAAAGGGCGCAAGTAATACAGAGGTAGAGATTTCTTTATTCATTGAATTAATTGAGGTTTCAAGCAGATGAGGTGCCCCCAGGCTGAGCTGATAGGGAAGATGGAGTTCTGAATGCTGTTCTTGTGGGGCTGAGTGACAATGACCACAGTATCACAAGTGACATTCACCAGTGGTGTGGCACTGGTGGGGAGAGAGCTTGCAACAGGTTAGCTCAGCGGGGCTCTCCAGGCCCTGAGCTGGGCTCCTGTGGACATCATCCACTTTAATCTGCCCAGGAGCAAAGCTGGATCCCAAGCAGGTGGTGGGAGATGCACCCACGGCTTGAAGCTCCTGGAGTGGGTGTCAGTGAGGGGCAGGAGAGCAGTGCTGTGATGGGTGGCGGTGGGGATGCCACCCCACTGTGTATCAGAGGGGGTGCAGATGGTGGGGAGGGGGATGCCCTTTCCCCACCTCAGAGTCATGGTGGCTGCCTCTTCACTTTGGCTTCATCCTGATGGGGCAAGGAGTGAGTGGGTCTGGGAGGCATGGGGGTGGTGGTGGTTTATCTGAGGACAAACGGTTGTTTGTCACCAACACCTGATAGCCCCTCCTGGGAAAGACCCCTCTTCCCTTCAGCAGCAGAAGAGGGGTGGGAGCTGGCAGAGGAGCTCACCAGGTATTTCTCTGGCCCTCAGCATGGGTTAGAGGTTGGGGAAGCCCAGGGATGATCCTCCCTGAGGCAGGAGCAGATCTGGGGGTTAGGTGGGGGCAGACATGGAAAGGGCAATGCTGACAGCACTGCTCTGCACTGGCTGGGCTTTCCCCTTGGCAAAGGTGCTCCCCTGGGCTCAGAAGTGCAGCTGGCCGTGACACCGGTCCTGCTGGGCTGGAAACACTCTGGCCTTTGCACCAGCGAGCGGCCTCGCTGCACCTGGTGGGCAGCTGGACAGATGCTCCTGTCTGTGTCCCCCTGCTGTGGGGGACAGCAATGCTGCAAGGGCATGAGGAGGCCAGGTCCTGTGGGTTTCCATGCTGGGGTTAGCAGATCCCCTGCTGTGCCCACTGTGGGTGCTGAGGAGCCGAGTGCTGGAGCAAGACCAGGAGCCAGGCTGGCTGGCTGGCAGGCAGAGGCAGTCAGCATCCCCAGCAGAGTGCAGGGACTTGGCACTGGCTCAGCTGGGGAGGTTATTTTTTTTAAATTTTTTTTTTCCCCTCCAGGACAGCTGATTCCCATCTATTTTTAATGAGCTTCCCCAGGTTGCGCAGTGAGGATACAGAGCAGCACCAGCAGGCACAGACTGCGACGGGGCAGGCAGAGAGGCAGCGGGCACCCGGGGCTCAGCTGTCACCTCCCTCACTACTCCTCACAGAGGGCCTGGGGGGTTTTTTTGGTGTGGGAGTGTGTCCCCCAGTGAAGGGGGGTCCTCCTCAATGCAGCTGCCCTTGAAAATGGAGTCGAGCACCGAGGAGGAGAGCTGGCTGGAAGATCGGTGGGAGAAATGGTAGGGGACCGGCTGGGCCTCGGGGAGGGGGGACTGTCCCGCGGGCATGCAGGGGAACGAGGGGCGGCCCCTGGCTCCTGGGCACACCACCCTTCTCTGTGAGTGATGGCCGCAGAACAGGAGCGAACTTGGCACCCAGCTGAGCCCAAAGTTTTCCTGGCGTCACAGGGAGCTCTGTGACAGCCAGGCACCAGAGTGGCAAAAGGCATCTGGACACCTCCTGCTGTGCCCCGGCACTGGCAGGCAGGGCTCGTGCTCAGCATCTCCCCATCCCCGCGAGCATGGACAGGGCTGCCTGTCCCCATCCCAGCGTGGGGGGCACTGCCACCCTGTCAGGCTGCTCCTGCAGAGCCAGGGGGCCCCTGGCAGCCCCCCGGCAATGCTGTGTCTCTCACCGGGTCGCTGCAGTGCTGCGCTCCCACAGCACGGCGGGTGGAGGCCCAGAGCATTAGCAGTGGATCATGTCCCACCCTGGCGACCCGTGTAACTGGAGAAGAAATCAATCTGTGCTCTGAAGGCTCATCACCAGCCGCCTGCTCTGCGTTGCCTCCCTCCCATGGGCAGCAGCAGGAGATGGGCTAAGGGGGGTCCAGGAATCCCACCCTGTGCTGAAGGCTGTGTCCTTGCATTCCTGATGTGTCTTGCAGGGGCTGCCTCCATGGGTATGGTTTGTTCCCAGTTGGCTTCACCCCAGGAGACCACTACTGGCGGGGTCCTCAGAAATACAGAGGGTAGATGCTGCTTCCCCCATGGGCTTCTCCTGCTCTTTTCCCTTTCCAGGACCTGGGATAGGGGAGATGTTACCCCTCCATGGCACTGGGTTGGTGCCACTGTAGGGGGGAGCCCCAAGATGTGCAAGCAATGCTTAAAGTGAGAGTGGGAGCTCTGCAGGTCACAAAACGCCCTTCTCATTCCTTTCTCACTGCACTGCTGGGGGCCAAGCCAGAGAGGGCTGATGGGCTTGGCATAGCCCTTTCCCCAAAATATCTGCCAATTGGAGGAGCTGGGAGCAAAGGGAAATGGTGGCAAGCAAAGCAGTGCCCATGGCCACTCCAGACAAAACTCAGGGATCTGAGTGGGTTGGCCAAGGACTTTTGAGTTGGGCTCTTTTATTTACCCCTGTGGTATTGAATAAGTGAGAAGAGCATTGCGGTACCACCCGTGTTGAAATGTTTTAATGTTCAGAAGCCGGGAGCACCTCACCACTCCCCCGGGGCTCATCAGCACATTTTCAGCTGCTAAAAGGAGATCTCTTGTTTTGAAAGGGTGTAATGAGTCCGTGTAGCTGGGGCTGACAGCCCTAAGGGGCCCCTGAGGCCATGCAGGCTGGCTCAGCAGCACTGATGCTCACAGGGACGCCCATAGTCACCCTGGGGGGTGATTTTTGTGCAGAGGGAAGTCGCTGCCCTCTCTCACTGCAGGCACCTGGGCTGGGACGTCCCCCCAGCTGCAGCTCAGGCTCTGGTCATGCCATGGCTGAGGTGTTTGCTGTGCTTGCAAGTTCTGTGGGGCTCAGTGTGGTCACCTGTCCCAGCAGATCCATCCTCCAGCTGTGCCCTGTCAGGACCCCCAGCCTTTCCCTTTCCTGTAACCCCAGCCTTTGCCCTGTTGGGTGTCTGTGCCCAGCTGGGACAATCCCAGTGGCTGCCTGGGATGGTGTGAGCAGAACAAATCTCCTGTGACAGGGCTGGCTGTACTGTCCATGTTCTCCCAACCTGCATGTCCCTGCTATCTTTGGTCAGGCAGGGAGTGCTTTGGGACACCTCCTGCCTCCCAAGAGCCATGGATCGTGCCAAGCCCAGCCATTCAAGGGGGACAGACCTATCCCCTCTGGGAAGGAGCTGCCTTCCCAATCTTTCTTGCCAGTAGAGACTGGGAGAGCCTCTCCCGGGGTGTCAGGGCTGCTCCCAGCCCATGGCACTGTGGCACCCTGCACCCTCCTGTCCACCACTGGGGCAGTGTGTGACCATGCCATCTCCACTCCCTCCAGGCTCACCCATGACATCAGCCTTGAGGAATTTGAGGATGAAGACCTCTCTGAGATCACTGATGAGTGTGGAATCAGCCTGCACTGCAAGGAGAGCCTGGCCACCCGGGTAAGTGTGATGGGGATGGGGAGAAAGATGGGGATGGGCAGAATGTGCCACTGGGGATGGCAGGACCATCAGCCCCCATGCAGGAGCACCAGATCCCCAGACAAGTGATGCTTCCTCAAGAAGCCCACTGCCATGGCCTCAAACCCCTCTGCTTGGCAGTGCTCTTTCCTTACTCCAGCACAGTGCAGGTCCTTTCTGAGCCAGACAAACTCAAGGGACAAAAGAAGCATCTCAAAGCTGGTGCATTGTGGTTCCCACTGTGCTATAGGGGTTTGAGTTTGTACCTCAGGGATGAGCCTAAGGATTTGGGTGCAAATGGGGGCATGTCCCCATTTGAGCAGGATGACCAGTGAGCATCTGGCACCTGATGAGCATACTCAGGGATCAAGGACATTTGCAAGGTGGCACCAAAGGTCCCACGTGGGCTGTGCCTTCTCTCCCCTCATGCATCCCTGGACCTGGGCTGGCATGGTGAGAGCTGTCCTCTGCTCACCTGAGGTGTTCTTTTTGGCTTCCTAGCTAGCTTTAGCTAGAGCTGTTCACAGGCCTTTGGGAGGCTGGAGACCTGGAGGCTCCCAAAACAGGGATGAAGGAGGTAGCTCTGACCCCAGCAGGCAGCAGGTGGAATAAAGATGGGAGCTAGGAAGCCTGTGCAGGTGCTGCAGCTGGGTCTCCCATCCATCTCAGAGCATGCTGTCAAGAACCTGATGGGGTTCACACCACTGTTTGAACTTCCCTTGAGGGCCATGGGGGCAGAAATGTGGAGATAAATTGATAGTTACATTGGATTTGTAAATAAGGCAGGGAATTTTAAAGTGTTAAAGGAAAAGCCATGGCCTGACCATTCTCACACCACTCAAGGAATCACACACACCGCCTGAGACTTTTAACTGCTGGGACCAGTCTCTTTGCAGTGGGCAGCTCCAGCTTTTTTGACCCCTCACTGAAACACACACTCGCTCTAAGGCTGAATCCTCTTCCTTCAGGCTCGACCCTGGGTTTCCTGCAGCAAAGCCCCAGGCTCAGATTTTTAAAAAATACGTAGTTTAGAGGTACAGCATCAGTTCAGCTCAGGCTGGGTGCCTGTGGAGAGGGACCCTGAACAAAGAAACCCCTGGGCAGTTGTACCCTTACAACTCATACACCCACTCCTCAGACACTTTCCATGCACCTCTTGGGCCAGTGGTGATTTTTGGTCTGGGGTCTTCAAACATCTTACTGGGTTCTTTCTCTGTGTCTGTGCAGGCAGGCCATACACTGTTCTTATCTTGTGGAGTTACAGCTTCTGCTGACAGCTGGAGTCTCCTTGTCTTCTGGTTTGTACTCCTGGTGCACCTGCTCGCTGGCAGAGCATGGGGAAATAAAAAAGCCCTAGGCTTGGGATAAATACTACTCAGCAACAACCACAGCAGCATCAGTGTGTTATCAATGCTCCTCTCAAAAGAAAGATAAAACACAGCACTTTACCAGCTAGTAGGAAAATTACTAGAAAAATTAACTCAATTCCAGCCAAAACCATATCCAGGTGTAAACTTACAGCTTGTGGCCCAAGGCTTCAGCAGATCCAGCTACTGGCAAGTAAAGCTGAGCAAACAACATACTAGATCACACTATATTATAACTCTGTGAACCCATTCTAACTCATTCTACTTAAAACTTACTTATTTAAGCTAAGAACTAATACCTCTCCACACGGAGTTTCTGCATTTTGTTAGTGTGTTTCATGCTAAAGGATGCAAATGCTGGAGGAGCAGCCAAGTGGTTTGGGAGTCATTCTGTCCCTCAGAGGAAATACTTCCTCTGCAAAACTGATAAAGACCCAGTGAGGACAGGAAAGGCACAAGAATTTGTCGCAGATTTAAAATTAGAAAGTGAATTTGTGTCGTTTGGAATCCCTCTCTGCAAGCAGGACAGTACAGGCAGACCTCATCCCTGGGAGGTGAAGGTGTCTTGCTGTGCTCCTTGGTCTAATTCGTGACCTTCCCAGCCAAGATTTGTCTGTTCCCAGATATGGGGCTGCTGCTCAGTGCTCCAACTGCAGCCTCCTCCTGCTTCAGGATGTTATGGCCAGACTTCCCTGGGGACAGTCTGGGCTCATGGGCTGTGTATGCTGAAGGGAGGAGGGATAATGCTGCAGGCAAACCAAGGGCAAACCCAGTGCTGGGCATCCATGAGGGCACAGCCACGGCGAGGGGCCAGCGTTGGGAAGATCCTCCTGCCTGCAGTAGGTGAGGCAGACAGAGACTGTGGCTGTGTTGCTGCATTCTTCCCACTGCCCATCCCAGTTCCCCACTGCTGATAGCACCACTGGGCTCAGAGCAGGGTTTGTTTTTCTCTACAGACTGCCAGCCCTTGGCTGAAGTTTGGCAGGAAGAGGAAGGGGCGTGGGGGACTTGCAGCACAACTGCTGCAGCCCTTCCTTGAGGCGGGGGGAAAACAGTCTCTTTTGCCCATATCTGCAACAGTTAACTTGGGCATTCCTGCATCCCTGTGCTGCAAACAGAGACCTGACCCTCAGCAGAGGGTTTGCTCCGGCTCTGGGAGCGAGCCCCGTGCCCTCCCTGGGGGCAGCTCAGAGCTGCTTTACACAATTGTCTGGGTGCACTGAGAGTCTGCTGGGGAGGGAGGGGGATGTGAGGCTGCTGTAGGGGAAGCAATGAGTTATTCATAAACACAGCAAAGGAGGGAGATTATCACGCTCAGGAAAAATGCCTGCTAAAAATATGTCCAAATGGTTTATATGGGACACGGAGGATTGCCCGAGGAGCAGAACCGAAAGTGGTGACAACAATGGCTGTGAGAGGGGCTTTTCAATCCTGAATGCTGAGGGTGAGAGCCAGGGAGCTTTCCAAGCTGATTGCCATCCAGAGCAAGCTCGGGGCGACACGGTTGCAGGATCTGCCTGATGGAAGCAGTCAGGCCCAGAGGGAGCAGCTTGGCCGGGTCAGCGTGCGGCGTGGGGGCCAGCAGATCAGTAATGACCAGCGGTCAGCAGCAGCCGGCCAGCTGCACCGTGTGGGGCTGGCTGGGGGTGGCCAGTCAGGGACCCTGGCACCAGGGCGTGAGGGGGCCATGCCGGTGCCCTGCCTGTGGCAAGTGCCGGTGATGGTGCCACAGAGCAGCCGTGGTGCGTGTGTGGGGGGCTGGCCCTGGTCACCCCTGCGGTGCCAGGCAGCTGGTGAAAGCCCGGCCATGGAGCAGCGTGAGGTGAAAGCAAGCTGCTGGCTCACTGAATCACACCAGAGCAGAGAGCAGTGGGCAAGGGGGAGGCAGGATCTGGGGAACACCGTGAGACAGGGCGTGAGACAGGCCACTGGAGGTCTGGAGGAGGGCTGGAGGTGTCCAGCTGCCCAGCAGTGAGTCTCTGGAGAGATGGGCAGGCACAGTAACCCAACAGCGAGCAGAAAAGCACTGATAAGGAACAAGGAGACAAAACCTGCCTGAGGGCTGTGAAGGTGACTCTCGGAGGGGGAAAATCAGTGACCTTGGTGAGGTGGGGGGTCTGCGCAGATCTGGATGATGGCAAAACCCTGTGGCAGGAACAGGCAGATGGTGCAAAGGTCAACACCCAAACAGAGATGGGTGTTGGGGGTTTTTTTGGTCCCAGAAAAACAAAGATGACCTCATTATGGGCTATTTTAGCAGCTCTTCAGAAACAGTGGCTTAGACACACAGAAACTGCAAGGAGGCGTAGACTGATGTTTGTGCAAGAGGGAACTATCCACTGACGAGGTCCACACCTCATGGATGGGAGACCATGTACTAAGAATAATCCCACGTGTGGCTGAAGAGAACTTGAATTTCAACAAGAAGTCCCCAGTGAAGTATGTATGAAGGGAGGGATAGGCTGAGGAGAGGGCTCAGAGGAGGAGCAGAGGTGTCTTTGGGGCTGTTGAATGGCAAGGCAGGAGGCCAGCTGGGAAGGAGCAGGGGCCACCATGGTGAGGGACACGTCCTCCACCTCACCAGTGGCAGCAGTCAGGTGTGTTGAGAGGGGTGGTTGCAACAAAAGCACCAGACTTGGGGTTTGGCCTTGTTTTAGTGACTTGGAAATCCAGGGTGACAAACCCTGGTTTCAGCAAGATGGATCCCAGCAAACAGCCAGGCAGAGGTTAATAAAAGTTTAGTGCCTCATCTATTTTCCAGGAACTGTGGAAAATGGTTAATGCAGGAATGAAAAAAATTTAAAAAGAAACACCTTTCTTGGAAATACCTAAGAGCATGAGAACAGGCACCCAAAGGGAAAAGAGCCAATGCAGGGCTGTGCTGAGCCTTCACGGGTCTCTATGAAAAGGTCTGAACCAGTCATGAAGATACAGATATCTGGAGGAAAAACCCAAAACACTGTGTGTTTTCAGCATAATAATGGCGCTGGAAATGGCAGGGGCTTTCTCTTGATGTTCAGTGCCACTGTTCCAAGTGTGCCACTGCTGGTAGCTGCTCCTGGAAGGCCAGCAGGACCCACTGCAAAGAGGGAATAAGCTGCCATGAGCCTGCGATGCTGGGACTGGTGGGGAGCTGAGAGCGTGGGCTGGGAGCAAGGGATAGGGCACCAGGGTGGCTGCTTATCCCATGCAGCTTTTCACAGGCTGTCCCATGAATGTGATCCATGGCCAGCTGTGGCTGCAGCAGGCTGGGGCAGAGAGGCTCCTCCTGGTGCTTTGAAGCCAGCCCGTGGTAGGGAGAGGGGGCACAGCGGTGCCCTCTGCTTGGCGAGTCCCCCTGGCTTCCCTGGGCTCTCAAAATGCTTTTCCCAGCTGAAGGCTTTGCCACTCCTCCTCTGACAGTGAAGGCTGTGAGAGTGGGGGAGCAGGGAAGAGCCTTTCAGCACTCAGGCAACATCTTGCATATCACCCCACTACTCTTGCAAGAGCCTTTCATTCCTAGGGAAGCAAGCAGCTTCCTCAGGTGGGCAGCAGCCCCCACGCAGGTGATTCCCAGCTTAGACCAGTGTTCCAGGGGTGATCCCAGCACCTCTCAATTGCAGCAGGGCTCATTCTGCTGCGGCCCCCTGGAACCATGGATCACAACACTGGGACCGTCAGAGACAGAGACCAGCTGCTGGACACTGGGACATTTTGCTATTGGGACAGCACCATTCAGGTGGGAGGTAGGATCACCAGCATCACATCTGTCCCACGGATAGGTCTGTGAGGAAGCACGAGTGTCCCTGTGACTGCACTGGGGGCCAGATATGCATCTTGTGTTCATCCTGCCACAAGATTTGGGTGCTGGTACTGCTCTCCCACACACCCTAATCTCTCCCACAGGGTGAAGGGACCTTGGGAAGTCACCTCACCATTGCGTCTGTGCTAAGACATGAGCATGCTCAAGCTGGCCTTAGGTGACATGACCTTGTTCCTAGAGGGCTCCCAAGACAGCCTGCTCTGGTGGGGCAGTGTCCTTGCCATTAGAAAGGCTTCCCAGTGTCTAGTCCCTGCCCTTGCTTTGCAGATCACTGCATGTCTCACTCATATGGCAAGGTGATTGATTTCTGTGTGGTTTCAAAATCACTTCGTTGAGCTACAGGCCATAAATAATACCTGCAGCGGCTGTAGTTTCCTCCCAGCTTTTGAGCCTGAAATTCTGCACCCCTGCTAGGGTGCCCTTTTCTTCAGAATGAGCACTGATTTGCTTTTCTGCATCCTTATGGGACTTTTCCCTCTGTGAGTTTTTCGAGTGATTGCTACAGCTACAGGATTATGGAAGCAGCATCATTAGCAGTCTAGGTTGAATGTCACCAGCTGACTCCAATACACCCACCTTGGCTAGGTATAATCTGTTCAGTTGGCATTTTCCTCCAGTTCTTTTCCTGTGCCTCGGTTTCCTTGTTAAAATCCCTGTGATTTGTCACAGAATACTCGTGTCACGGAAATGCAGAACTTGTGGCATGAAGGCTAATGCTGAAAACAAGGGATTTAAACGTTTAAAGCCTCAAGAAGGCAAGTATCAGTGGCAGTGTTTCTCCAGTTGCTCACAGCCACCACCAGCAGGTGACTGGACAGCCAGTGTTGGGCATCCCTCCCATATGGCCTCAGATCCTGATATAAGCAAAGCAAGGAGCAGGCAGAGAAGGCTTGTCCTAGATGAGTAAGACGAGGGGGATGGAGCTGCTTTTCCAAGTGGGCATTACAGGGAAGAAGGAGCCTGGCTCCTTTCAGAGGCGTGCAGTGAAAATTTCAACCCTGTAGAGAGAAAGAGTGGCAGTAGTGCAGCACACAGTGCCAGTACCCAACACGGTAGAGGGTTCTCCATCTGTGAGGATGTTCAGGTGTGATGGGCAAGATCCCCAGTGACCTGTGGACCAAGGCTGATCCAATTGATGACGTTTGTATGAGTCCCAGATGCCAGGACAGGAACCAAGAAAGGGCCCAGTCTGCCTTAGAAGGAAGAATCATAGGGCAGCCCAGGCTGGAAAGGACCTCAAAGGATCACCTGGCCAAACCTTGTGTGGGAAAGGGAGTCTGGGTGAGACGATCTGGCACACTCTCTAGTGGCGTCTCCAAAATCTCCAGCGATGAGGACTCTACCATTTCCCTGGGGAGGTAGTTCTGCAGAATGGTTGTTCTCGCTGTAAAAAATGTCCTTATTATGTCGAGATGAAACCTGGGCGTGTACGTTTGTGTGCTTCGTAGTGAACGTGACGGCTGCGTGTACCTACAGACAGGCACCTGCCGGGGATAAGGTGCCGGGGAGCCCCATCACCAAGGGAGGAAGGATGCTGCCCGCACCTGCCTGGGGAGGCGGGGAGGGGGCGCGGGGCTCCCCGGCTGCGGGAATAACATCGCTGCCCCTTTAAAAGGCAGCGGCCGCGGGTGCCGATGCGGCGGCCCC
>VXAC01003621.1:719250-896678 GCA_013399225.1 Rhipidura dahli
CCGGGGTCCCCGGGTGCCGGGGACCCGAGTAAGCTCTGCCGGGCCGCCCCCGCGCACCGCCGAGCATCCCAGCACTGCGCTCGGAGGGCGTTCTTTGAGGGGGCTTAGGCGCCGGGTGGGTCCTTCTTTCATCCACGCTGCCGAGGTGGAGAGGGAACACGCCAGCAATCGTGTCGGGACTGAGATGTGCCCCAGCAGGGTTCGGGTGGCCTGGCAGAGAGCCGTGGTAGGGGCAGGGTGGGAGCTGCGAAGGGCTCCCGTGGGGTGGGGAGCAAACGGGACATGGATACCGAACGCGTGAATGAGCCATCGCCGGACGGGGCACCACGCAACGGGCTGGCGAGCCCAGGACCGCCACCAGCCGCTCGCTGGGCTCCAGCTGCCCCAGGTTGGGGCAGCACCGGTTCTAGGGCTGGTTGGTGACACCTGCCCGGCAGTGGGGACCTGGTGGCCTCAGCTCCTGAGCAGTGGGGCTTGGCAAGAGAAGCATTAATGTCAGAACCCCGTGCATAATTTGAGAGACAGAAAAGCAACGCCCAAAATGGTGGCCAGGAGGACAAGGGGGTTCTGTTGTCTTGTTCATGCTCAGATTTTGTACAGGATTTTGGATGGTTTTACCCAAGACTGCCTGCCCCACACAGCCATGGTGTTACTGTCACCCCTGGGCTGGATGGTGTTTTGGTGTCCTGCATGCTGACCCCCCCGGCAGCGGCTGGAGTCCCTTTGCCCCATCGCTCCTGCAACTTCACAAACCCACGCAAAGTGCGCGACGTGCAGGGCTATTTTTGCCATCCTCCTGCATTCAGCTCTGCCTTCTGCCAAGTAGGAGGATTTTCGTCGTGGTGACGTTCAGCCGAGGAGCATGAAGTGAGAGGCAGGTGTCCCTGTGGGTGACAGATGGGGAGTAGTCGGAGCTGGGTGTCACCAGCCCAGCACCGGCAGCTGATGCCAGCTCTCTGCCTGAGGCCATGGGTGGGAGGAGGAGGAGGAAGGCACAGAGCCAAGGATAGGCGCCCGCAGGCAGCTGGCACCGGGGACAAAGGCAGCAGGGCTGGGGAGGTGGGGAGGAGCCCCACTGAGCATAATGGACAAGAGGACAGCAGCAGGCTTGTCCCACCCTGTGCAGGGACCCCGAGGAACAAGTGGTATGTGGCAGCCACATCCAGCTGGGGCAGGTGGGGAACAGCAGGGCCCTCTCCCAGACACTCAGTCCCAACCAGTGTCCAGGAGTGGGAGCAGGTCTCTGGAGAGGGATGGGGTGGGGGGAGTTGCAGAGATGGTAGGCTGGGGAGGGGGAACTGACAGTCCCCTTGCAAGAGGATGGTGGAGGCTGTAGAGTTCCCTGGGAGGCATGGGCACAGCTGAGCTGAGGACGTGGGGAATGGGAGAGCTGGCAATGGAGCCTGGAACCCACAACGATGGTGGCACAGGACTGGGGCATGGCTGGCCAGATAGGAGAGTGCTGTTGGTAAGATCTAGTTACAGGCTGGCTGTAAGGTGCTTGGGGTTCCTGTTCTGGATGCCTACCTCTAGCCAGAGGCACTTTCTCCCTGTCTACATGTGGTACACTGAGGAAAGGACAGGGTGCAGGGCATCCCTTGGGGATCAGCCTGAAATCTGTCTCCAGTTGTGTGAGACACTGCATCCTCTTGGCCTGGCCAGCTCCCTCCTCCTGCATGTAGTCAGAAGAGGGACCATGGCCACACATCCTCTCTTGAATGCCCAGCTGGGGCACCTGGCACTCTGCCGGACAGGATGTTCACAAAGCGAGGCATCATCCCACCCTCTGTTCTTGTGGGGCCAGGATCCAGCCTGGTGATGTCTCAGTTGCTGCTGGGCTCTGTGATGATCATCCCAGGCAGGAAATGGTGAGAGGAACATCCCCAACTCCCCAGAGGGCAAGAAACAGCTGTTGTTACTGGCTAGGTTCATCCCCTAAGACTTTGTGAAGGCCTCTACACCCCAGCTGGGCATTACAGACCCCTGAGTGCTCTGGCCCTGTGGGATGGGTGGGTTCAGTGGGCTGTGCCTCCTGTCCCAGTGTGGGCAGCCAGGCTGGCTTGTATGTGCTGGTCCTGTGGCACTCTGCACGCAGAAGCCCTCACTGTGACAGCTTGCCTGGCCTGCATCCCGGCCCACCGTGTCCCTGGGAAAGGCTAGCAGGGACATGCTGTTATTTGCCTTGGCATAGGAGGGACTCATGGAGGCCATGGTGGGAGGTTGCCAAAGCCCTGTGAAGGGGGTCTCTCCCTCTCCACATGGAGACGGGGATCTGGCAGGCATGGTTCAGCAGTGTGTGACATGATGGAATTTTGGGGCTAAGGCTTCCTTCATGTCGGTGGGGAAGCAAAGTAAGGACAGGGCAGCTCCTGTGCTGCTGGTAACAGCTGCGGGTTGGTGATAAGGCCGTGAGAAAATCCAGGGAGTCCCAGCGGGGCTTTGGTACTTCAGCAAAAACTAACAGTGTGGAAAATGCCACTGCTGCAGCTGGGGCAGAAACACTCAGTGCCCATAGGAGGGGCTGGGAGTGTGCAGCCAGGGAGAATTTGGGGATGGAGGAGTGGGTGAGGTCTGGCACTGCACCAGGCAGGATGTCCCACCCTGTGGAGACAGGCAGGGAGGACTTGTCCCCCATCTGCAGGAGGGTCCTCCGTAGGGGGGACTTGGTGCCCTTAGGTCCCTGGGTCTTGCAGTGAGCACATATTCCCTTGTGCACATGCATGACCAGCCACCCAGGGCTGAGCAGGCAGGGCACAGCACCCACAGAAACTCACCCAAGCATGGGAGCGTGGATGGCCTGATCCTGCCTCTCCTCTCCAGCTGCTCAGGATTGACGTCTGCTAGTGAGCTGTGTATGTGTGTGTGTGTGCATGTATGTATTTGTATGCACACATACTATCTGGGTGTGCCCCTGAATACACCCAATACAGATGGCTCCAGGGGCAGGCATTAGTCTATCCAGTAGCTGGCTCCCAGCTGAGCAGCAGCACAACACCTGGTCCGTGGAATTTCCCCCATTTCTTTAAGTTGGGTGGTTTGAAGTTAGGCAGGGCTGGCAGGATGGGAGCAAAGCATGCAGGCAGGCTCAGGTCTTGAATTTTTTGTCTTGGGACTGTCCAGCTATGGGCTCCTGCAGCCGAGTTCCCCTGGCGGATGAATGCAGCCCAGCTGGCTCCTTGCCCACCCTGCTTCAGCCATCATGCCAGTTCTTGCAGCAGCAGCATGGTGAGATGTGGGGCTGGCAGGGGGGTCTCCCTGAGCATCACGTGCCCCAGCATGCCCAGCTGAGAGGGGAGCTGAGTGGGGTGCTGTGGACCCAGGGAGGGATGGGTGCCACCATGCCACATGCTGTTTACTGTTTGGGCTATAAGGCAGCTTTGTTCTTCTCCTCAGGACACTCTGAATAACAACTCTCTGGGGAAAAAGCACAGTTGGCAGGAGCGGGTGTCCCGGTCGTCGTCCCCTCTGAAAACGGGTGAGTTCTCAGGCTTTTGGCCAGGGTCAGTTCCTTGCACCCTTTCATGGTGCTCAGGAGCCTGAGGCAAGTGGTGCTGGAGCAGGAGGTTGGGGAAAACACACCACATGTATGCAGGGTGTATGTCCATCTTGCTCTCTACAGTTATCTGAAAGGAGGTTGTTAGTGAGCTGGGGGTTGCTCTCTTCTCCCAAGGAGCAAGCAGTAGGACAAGAAGAAATAGCCTCAAGTTGCACCAGAGAAGGTCTAGATTGGATATTAGAAAAAATTTCTTCACTGAAAGGTTGGTCAAGCATTGGAACAGGGAAGTGCTGGAATCACCGTTCCTGGAAGTGTTCAAAATTGTGTAGATGTGGTGCTTAGTGACATGGTTTAGTGGTGGACTTGACAGTGTTAGTGGTTGGTCTTGAGAATCTTAGAGGTCTTTTCCAACTGAAATGATTCTATGATTCCATGAGTCTGGGTGGTATCCCTGAACACCTTCCCTGTCAGGGAGCATCCCGCTCTGCGTGGCTGTCAGTGCTGCTCTCCTCTCCCTCCAGGTGAGCAGACCCCTCCCCATGACCACGTTTGCCTGAGTGATGAGGTCAATCACCAAAACAGCACAACCTCCACCAAAGACCGGGGCACATCCACGGAGAGCCCGTGCCGGCGCACAGCAGCCACACAGATGGCCCCAGCCTGCGTTGCCTCGTCCCGGCCACCCGAGAAGCACCAGGCCACCAGCCGGGCCCCACCACACGGTGCCAGCATCGTGGTGGTAACAAGGGGCCCCGAGGCCCACCGGGACCGTATCCGCTACCAGACAGACGTGAGGCTGGAGGCCACAGAGGAGATCTACTTGACGCCAGTGCAGAAGAACTCGGACCCCCTGGAGACTGACAAGCCGTTCCTGTCCCAGTCCAGTGAGAACCGCATGTCCATCAGCTCTGACATTGACACCTCCGGCTATTCAGCCCTGGCAGGGAAAACCAACCCCTCCATCAGCGAGGAGGATGAGGTGCTGGACTATATGTCCTCCCCTGACAAGACAAACCTGCCCAGGGCTTCCTGTGGTGGTGGGAGCGGTGGTTCCCGGCCAGGGCACAACCTTCAGAGAGCCTCTGTGAGTTCAGACACCAGTGCCCTGTCCTATGACTCTGTCAAATACACGCTGGTGGTGGATGAGAACGTGCAGCTGGAGCTGGTCAGCCTCAAGCAGTGCTACTCGGGCTACAGTGATGAGAGTGACTCGGCCACAGTCTATGACAATTGCATCTCCTCACCCTATGAGTCGGCCATTGGCGAGGAGTACGAGGAGGATGCGCTGAAGCGTGACTCAGTCTGCCTCTCTGAGGATTCCACCCCTGAGGCAGACATCCACTTCTCCAAGAAGTTCCTCAATGTCTTCATGAGTGGCCGGGCACGCTCCTCCAGTGAGTGCTGGGCACTGGGGGGAGGTGGGCTGGTGGCTGCCTGCCTGGGCAGCCCTGCCTGTCCCTGGTACACGCTCAGGAGATAGGAAGCCACCAGCAGACATGAGCCCTATTTCTGCTTGCTGCAGCCTGTGGCTTTGTCCCTGGTAGTCCAGGAGGCATGGTGGGGCTTGGAAAAACTTTGTGAGTGTCAGGTGGGGGTGGCAGTAGGTGTTTGAGGATGCTCAGCGGCTCCAGCCATGCCTGTCCTTCCTGTGGCAGCACACAGTTTTTTCTTGGATGAGCCATCCTGTAGGAGCCTCAGCAGACTGTCTGGCCCATGTCCTTCTCTTGGCTGTGATGATGATCCGTCAATGCTGACATATCCTCCTCTGCCTTCATCCCCAGGTGCTGAGTCCTTTGGGTTGTTCTCCTGCATGATCAACGGGGAGGAGCAGGAGCAGACTCACCGTGCTGTCTTTAGGTGAGCTTGCAGGCACAGGCAGTGTCCCCAACCTCTTGCAGGGGAAAGCTGGTGCTGCACTCCCACCAAGGTAGGGCTAGCACAAACCCTAGTGTTTCTGGTGTGGGAAGCCCTGGGGAATAAACCAGTGCCTGTAGCTCATGCCCTTCCTAGGAGCAACATTTGCCCAGGCTGCTGCATGGGCAAGACCTCTGAGGAGCAGCTTGGGTGGTGCAATAGGAGATACCCTTGCATTAGGTGCCAGGATGCTGCTGCCTGTTGAGCCCAAACCTGTTCTAGTGCTTTACTTAGTGTGTCAGGTCCCCATGGCTACCAGGCCACTGCCTGGGTTGGTGGTGGTTGCCCCAGCAGTGTGCCAGTGAGAAGGCCACCAGCACTTCTAGCCAGCCAGCTGCTAGTGCCTCTCTGCCCAGGTTTGTGCCTCGCCACGCGGACGAGCTGGAGCTGGAGGTGGATGATCCTTTGCTGGTGGAGGTGCAGGCAGAAGATTATTGGTATGAGGCCTACAACATGCGCACAGGAGATCGGGGCATCTTTCCTGCCTACTATGCTATTGAAGTCACCAAGGACCCAGACCACGTAACAGGTACCAAGCCTCTGTGTGCAGCCTGCTGATGTCCCCATCTTGTACCCCATCCTCTCTGCTGAGTAGTCTGGTACTGAGCAGGGGGCTGGGGGGAGGACCAAACTGGGCATCCAGCAGGAAGCAATGAGCAGCTTCTGCTGTGATGCTGGGAGTTGGTACCTGGTGTTGAGGGAAGCTTTTCCTGAGCAGGGAAAAGTGCAGGGATTGGGAGATAGAGTGGGGAGGTGGAGCTCAGCCCATATACCTGGTCACCAGAGATGATCCCTTCCATGTGCTCTCTCTTCCAGCTCTGGCCAAGAGCAGTGACTGGGTGGACCAGTTCCGGGTGAAGTTCCTTGGCTCCGTGCAGGTTCCCTATCACAAGGGCAATGATGTGCTGTGCGCGGCCATGCAGAAGGTAGTGACCCACACCATCCCAGGGAGCAGGAGCCCCCGCTCCTTCTGGCAGCAGGGCAGAGCCTCAGGGGGGAATCCTCATCACTGCTCACAAGTCCCACGGCTTTGTGTGTCTCTCCACAGATCGCCACCACGCGCCGCCTCACTGTGCACTTTAACCCACCCTCCAGCTGCGTCCTGGAGATCAGCGTGCGCGGGGTCAAGATTGCTGTGAAAGCTGACGACTCCAAGGAGCACAGCAAGGTAGTGCCCCACTCCCTGCTCACCTCATCCCTTCCCTGATTGCTGCTCTGAGTTGCCTCGTGCCCTCTGTGCTACAGGCCGTGTTTGTGTCTGAAAATTAAGGGTCTCCACCCCACGTCTGAGGGTGTGAGAAACACCATCAGCAGCATTTTAGGCCCACCATCAGGGTCTCCTGTGCCTCACAAGGCTCCAGCTCTGGGCAGTGCTGCCAGCCGATGCTCTCCCAGCTGCCAGGCACGTCACTGCGCTGGGATGCTGCAAGCTCATCCATAGCCGGTAATCTGTCAGATGCTTCTAAACCTTTCTGCTACTATTTTGAGTGGTGTCCTCCAGATCTGCCCTGTAATCTCTTTATCTGGCAAGGGCAGGCTGCTGATTAGCATTCTGCATAAGTAGCCTAGTAGAGCACATTGGGATGCTGAGCAGAGGCAAGTGAGGGCTTTGCAGTAAGCTGTTGGGAAACCTCCCTTCCAGCTGGGGGACAGGAGTAGCTCATGGCTTTGAGTGCTGTGACAGAGCTGGGCTGAGGTTTCTACAAATCTTGCCTGTATCTAGAGGCTGCTATCAACTTCATTGTGCTTTAGACTTGTATAAATAAGTTTTCGTTTCTGGCTGGGACCCTTTGACACTCAAGCTTGAATGACTTGTTTAGTTCTAATTTATCTATTCACATTCTATCTGCTGGTGTTTCAGAGAGCCTTTTTAGTGAAGAAGGAGGGCTGTGTGTGCTGGTGAACAGCAGCACTGACTCTAGCCTGAGTACAGTCTGACTCAGGGCCTCCAGGGAAATCCTGCAGGCGCTACTGGCGGTAAAGGCAGCTGGCGTGAGAGCCAGCAGGGCTGCCTGGAAAAGCTCCCTTTGTTCAGGTGCTTGGAGCAATCCTGAAACTGCTGCTGATAGCAGCCCAGGATTAGGCTCCAATTAATTTCACTCCTCAGTCTCCAAGTGCGCATTTCCAGTGGCCAGAGACCAGCTGCCCTGCAGGGAGTGGGGAGAAAAGCTCTGATGGTTCCCCTCTCTCTCCCCCCCACCAGGTGAACAAGTGTAGCCATTTTTTCCAGCTGAAGAACATTTCCTTTTGTGGGTACCATCCAAAGAACAACAAGTGAGTAGCAAGGAAACATGGTGCAGCTCCTGACAGCAGTAGCTCAGCAGAGGGGCTTTGCTGCCTTCCTGCTCCCTGGGGGTAGCATGACGGGGCTGGGGAGGAAAGGAGGTTTCCCAGAGCCCTGGGTTGGAGGGCTCCCTTTCCCCTGTGCGCCCAGTGCTGCAGACATAGGCTGTGACATGACCCTGGGGTGGGCACCAGGATTTATCGGGGGGGGTTCATGTCCTAAACCCCTATGCTTAAGGGTGGGTACACCTCAGAGATGCTGGGGTACCTGCGCCTGCTGGTCTGCTGGTCCAGTCACACCCACTCTCTTTGCCCTCAGATATTTTGGGTTCATCACCAAGCACCCTGCTGACCACAGATTTGCCTGTCATGTCTTTGTCTCGGAGGAGTCCACAAAGCCACTGGCGGAGTCTGTAGGGTGAGTCCTGGCTGGGCAGGGAAGGCTGACTCATAAAGGGCAGGAGGAACAAGACAGCCAGGCTGAATCCTGCCATCTCCCCCTACGTGTGGGGCTTGGACCTGGCCCCAGGCTGGCACCTCTTCCCTCAAATGAGATGCTTGGTGTGAGAGCCAGCGCCGACAGGGCTATGGGCATCATATTCCTGACAGTGCTGGAACAAGTCCCAGTGCAAGGCTTTGCAGGCAGATGGCTGAAAGTCATGCACTGTGCAGGGAATCAGAGCAAGGATGGAGACCCTGTGGCTCTCATGGCAGCTCTGGGGGCTAATGCAGGAGGAGCCAGGGGCTGGCGTGTCGAACAGGCCACAGGGTAGGGAGTGAGGGTCAGGATGGAAACAGGGATCTATAATTGCCTTGTGGGGAGGCTGCTGCTAAGCTTTGCCTGGTGCTGTATTGCAGGAGGGCTTTTCAGCAATTCTACAAGGAGTATGTGGAGTACACGTGCCCCACAGAGGACATCTACCTGGAGTAGGGGCTGGCACAGGCACCTCCTGCACAGCCAGGGCTGCAGTCTCGCCCCTTCCCCGTGTCGTGCATGGACAAGAGCTGCTTTGAGCCTGGAGGAGGAGCGGGCCCGGGGCAGGGCTCCCCGGGGCACGGAGCGCCGCCTCTTTTCGTGACTCCCCTTCCTCGGGCTGGGGGGACGGGAGGGGGGAGGGCTGGACAAATTGTGTTTATTGTACAAAATACTCTTTAGTTTATTCTATTGGAGAAGCACCCGCTGGGTGCCCTGCTTGTGAGCGGCTGGTGGGGGCAGTAGCGTGCTCGTGCCCTTTCCAGCTGCAGGCTGGGGTGACAGCATCTCCTCCTTGTGACCATGGCACAGCTTCCCGTCACATCCATCTGGGGTGACTTTTAATTGCAGTGGCAGAGTCAGTCTCTTGCAGTATGTTGAGACAGCAGCTACAGAAAACAAGACCCACTTGCTGGCTCCTGCCTGGGAGATGGGATCACCTCCCTGCCAGGCCCTGGGGAGATGGCTGCTGGGCAGGGCTGGCAGAGGAAGCCCCAGTATCTCCTCTGTCAGAGCCAAAATGAGATGAGACAGCTTTCCCCTGCCTCTGTCCCCATCCCCACCCCTTCCATCTTGTATCCATGCCCTGGAGAGAGAGAAAAATTCCCTTCCTACCTCCCTGCAGTAATTATACCCTCGAGAGGGAAGCCTTTCTCCGCCCCTTTCCCCTCTCCCCCACGCTGCTGGTGGCAGAGGCAGGGCAGGGACAGCCCAGGTCAGTGGGGCTCAGCCCCTGCACAAAGCTGGATGTCTGCCCAAAGTGGGGCAGGGAAGGGCTAAAGCCTGCAGGGAACCGTGCGAAGCACCAGGGAGGTAGACGAGCTCTCCCAGTCCCTGCAGCCAGTGGTCTCTGTGCTTCAGCTGGATCTGCTGTGATGGCAACAACTATTAAATATGATGGTTCATGGAGAAGAGCTACTGTGCTGTTTGTTTCCCACTACAGGCGGTTTGGGCCCTGGCTCCTTCTTTCCCTTGGTTCCCCAAGAGGCGCTGGAGCTTCTCAGTATTGGTCCAAGAGCCCTGGCTGCAATCCTGGGAGGCCAGAGCTCTATGTTGATCCAAAGGGATTTCTGGCAGGTGCTGCTCCAGCCCTCACCTGCTGGGCTGTGCTGGGCCCGGGGGCACGCTGGCTCACAGGCGCACATCCTCGTAGTACTCCAGCAAGTCCAGCCCGTCGCGCTTGCTTTTGCCTGCTCTGCGCAGCTCCGCCGGCCGCTCCCGGGCTGCCCGCGTTCTGAAGCGAGGCTGCTTGGGCTTGATGCCGTAATCTGTGGGCACAGCAGAGCCTGGGATCGGCTGCTCCCGGGCTTAGGGAGGGGTGAGTGCATGAAAAGGGGGTTCAGAGGGGCAAGGAGAGCACTGTACCATCCACCAGGCCAAAGTGCTTCTGTGGAAGCTCCAGGGGAGCAGAGAAATCCTCAGGAACTGAGTAGCTGTCCCTACAGAGGAAAACCGGGGCCAGGAGTGAGCCAAGGTCGAACAAGCAGTTACCCAGGCTGGCATAAGAGCTCCCATGTGCTGCATCTTCCACTCAGGCTGGCCAGCTCTCGAGGCCTGGTGCCACAAGTGCCAGGCCATGTCAGGGGACGTGGGGTACCTGCAGGTACCGGGGCAGGGAGGAGTAGGAGGAGGGAAGTGCTATCACCTCTGGTGCACAGGCAGTGGGAGGGCAGCCCCCAGCAGCAGGGCGAGCAGCAGCAGGCAGCACAGCATGGCGCACACTGACCACACTGACCGGTTCCACAGCAGCGAGGTCACAGAGGAGCCACCCTGGTTGCCCGGGACACCTGCTGGGTGGGGCAGGGGACATGGCCCCTCCCAGGTGCTGCTGCTGTCCCTTCCTACCCTGTCCCCTTCAGGTCCTGGGCTGCCTCTGCCTAGGCCCTGCCACCTGCTGACCCTTCACTGTGCTGTCCATCTGTATAGCCACAGCTCCAGGGCTGCCCCTGTCCCTCAACACCTGCTTGTGCCTTCCTCTCAAACCCTCCAAAAGCAGACCCTTGCATCTTTTATCAGTACCACCGGGCCCCAGGAGCCAACACTTCAGCATCTTTTTTTGCTAAAAGACTGAGCAAAGGGAGCATAGTACCTTGCTCATGACTTCTCCATGCTGCTGTTACCATGTTGCAGGGCCTTGCCAGCTGGGGTGGCAACATAGACCCTTCACACTAGCCAAGTCCTGTGGCCCCCAACTGTGGTGGCCCATGAGGGACGTGTGTGTGGGACTACATTTCCAGTGCTGGCTGCTGAGGCAAGAAGGCTGTGACCCTTGCAGCCTGAGAATCCCTCAGGGATGGTTCAGGCAGGAATGTTCCTGATTCCCACTTGGGACACACATTCCACCCAGACAGCTGCCTGTGGGGCAATCCAGTGCCACCAGCTGACTAACCCTTCACCCTGGCCATGGGAGCCTCCACAGAAGCTCACTGCAGATTGGTGCCTCAACTGTTCCCCAGTTAGGAGACACAGGCCTCTCCTGGGCCCTTTTATTAAACGTGGCACAGAAGTATTTGCTGAATTAATCACTTCTCCTTTGCCCTTGGCCAAGCCCCCAAGCACTGGCTGGCAGCCATTCTGCAAATCCTTTTAATACACATTAGGTGCTAGAAAAGCAGTCTGCACCCTGCAGCTCTGGGTACCCACAGGGGAACCCCAGGACTCTGGGGACTGAGGCAGGGACTGGGAATTACAGAGCCTATAGTCATCAGCTGAGCAACAAGTGGCACCCTGACTGACAAAGGGTAGAGCAAAAGACTTCTGGGACAGCATATCCCAGGGTAGACAACTGCAAAAGCTGCTCTTTCTGATGGAGAGAGACCTGCTGGCAACCAGACACAGGGGATCCCATGCAAAGAGGGAGAGGCCCTTCAGCTCAGTTCTCTCCAATCAGTCAGTTTATTTGACAGACAAATCTGCTCCAAGCAGATGGGCCAGGCACAGCCAACACAAGCAGGCTGCAGGTCAACCTCAGCACCTTGACATGTGAGACAATGCTCTCCAAAAAACCACTACGCTGCCCGGCTTTATTATAGCGCAGCTGTACAAAAGAAGAAAAATCAAGTGCTTCAAAAAAGAGGTTGCCCCATCACTGCAGCCACAGAATGGTCCAGAGAAATAGGTGGCCAGGGTCTGCCCACACATTTAGTGTCCATCATTCACACCTAGATCTGTTAAAAAAATCACATACAACCCCTTCCCCACTCTGCAGAACAGGAGCTTCTCATTTATGATTTAACTGAAAATTAGACATTATCAACATCCCTCCCCCAGCCTACTTGCCCTCCTTAAAAATGTCCAGCCATGATTTTAGCAGAGAATAATCATCTTCTCATCAGCCCCAGTTATAGAAATAGATTTTCTGCCAAGCAGGCAAGTAATCCATCAGTGGCCCTGAAACAAGAGAACAGAGGGATCACACATGTAGAAAGGTAAGAATGTAAAGCTGTGTGTCTATGGGGTATATCCCCCACTTCTCAGTATCATCCAAACAACCCCAAATCTCCATTTACACAACTCAGATGAAGCCAAGAATATGACAATTACTTTTGCCAAGACGTGAGGCAACACACTACAGTGTGGTGCCAGAGATGAGAGCAGGACCAAGAGGGGTGTGAAACATGGTCAGCACAGCCATGGTGTGGGACACCAACCACTCCCTCAGAGTTGGCATGTTCAAGCTCCAGTGGGAAAGGGAGTCTACAACGTGCAAGGGGAAATCCCACATGCAGGGAGTCAGGAGGACGCTGCTGTGACAGGGAAGAGGGAAGATAACTCAGCAGTAGTGAGCAGGTGCAAAAACAGAAGCATCTGCTGTAGAGCAAAATTGCTTATGTTGCACAGGGCTTAATGCAAGCTCCAAAGCCTCTCTGAAATCACTAACTGGAAGAAGTGGCTCCTGAGCTAGCCAGCTTTGTGACCTCCCCAAAGAAAGGGCAATCCCATGATGCCAGGATGACGTAATGTCATATCACTGCCATGAATCATTCCACAAAAGGATTCACATCATCTGGGGAAGAGTGGGGGGAAGTGAAATGCTGGCCTATAATAAAGGGATCCTCTGATGAAGGACTAGAACACAGACCTGGTTTGGCCATTTAATTTACAGTCAGTTTCTGCCTGGTTCAATACTTCCAGGCACCCATTTACCCCTCCTGTCCACACTGCAGACTACTGATCAAAGAAAAGAGTTCAGAACAAGGCTGCAAAGTGGGGCCCTGGTGCACCAGCTGAGGTGCAGAAAGGAAGCCCAGGACAACAGGCCTAGGTGGCAGACACCAAGCTCTACAGCCTCAGGGCACACAGAGGTTTCCTACTGTCCTCAAGCCAGGAAGCAATTCATCTTTTCCTTCAGCATTTAAAAATTACCCAAGCATCAACACAGGGTTTTTTAGTGCTAACCTCTCTAGGGGCTTCCCAATTCCTTCCCTGGACTGGAAACCAATCGACAAATATTCCAAACAGCCCTCATTTTTCTTCATCAGACAGAAATGGGGATATAACAGTGGGACCCACTTACGTGTGATGAAGCCAACTCCAGGCACATAATCCGCCAACAAGCGCAGAAGAAGGAGGATCCTGCCCCTAGGAAGGGAGAGAGTATGAACAAGGCCAGCTGGACATCTCCTACCCCAGCTGTTGAACACACAAACAGCAACAGCAGCTGTTACACAAGGGCTTGGATTAACCTGGTCATAGGCACCCACACACTTTTAGATCTTCTCACCCAGTCCCCTGATGCTATTTCAGTTAAAAAGGAAATTTTCAGCAAAAGCCCAGCACGGGCCCCTTACTCTGAGTATCGGTCATAGAAAGGAGATCTCAGCAGGTAGTACAGCAGTAGGATGGTTCGTCGCCTCAGCTCCACCCGCTCTCGCCTGTTCAGGTCTTTCAGATCACTCAGCAAGCTCAGACTGGAAGGCAGAGGGCAGAGAGCTAAGTCACAGTGACAGCAGCCAGCAGGGAAAAGAAAGTGGGTTCCTAAACCCCTCCACCCTCGGCTCCACACAGAGCAGACTGCACCAGCTCAGAACAGAGAGCACAGTAAATGCTGCAGATGTGTCAATCTCCAAGCTCAGGACCAGCCCCAGTGCTTATTTCTCTCAGTAGGGCCTACCCAGGACTGGGGAATGGGAAAATGTGATGTCCAACCACCACCAAACAAGCACCAAGAAAGGCTCTTTATCAGACTGACCTCGAGATGTCCAGGACTGCTGAGAGGAGCCAGGGCTTCCATGATCTCTGGCCCCATACTCCTAAACTCAATACTAGGAACACACAGTCAAGGAATTAAAAGATGAGAGATTCCTAACCAGAGGCACGCAGAGAAGCAATCCCCTGGGTACCCACAAGGTTCTGCCAAGTGTAGGCGAATACACGCTAAGGCAGGGCTGGGGGGCCCCGGGGAAAAGGGCTGAGCCCCGAGGCCCATGCCCGAGCAGAGTCGCGCAGGGAACAGAGCGGCGAGGCACTGCCCTGCACCCGGGCCGAGCCCGCAGCACCCTCTGCCGGCACCCGCGAGCGCCGGGAGCCCGCACGGAGAAGGGCAGGATACGGTGGAGCAGGGGGCGGGTAATGTAGAGGGACTCGGCGATGGTTTCTTGGAGACCCAGAGGAGTGGGCGGCTGGTTCATCTCCTCCGCTCTTCGGCTCTGCGATTCCTCCCTCTGCTGGGGGGAGCCCCAGTGCCGCGACTGCAGGGATGGGGCTGAAACAAGCAGGTCCGGTCACTAACACCAATAAAAGCTTTGTCCCAGCTGGAAACTACGTATCACACAACTGCTAGTTCACTCCACCTGGACCTGGAGCCCCTCAACCCCACGGCCGGTGGGATGGGGAGAAGAATCAGAAAAAGTTAAAACTCCTGCATTGACACAGAACAGCTTAATAACTGAATTAAAATAAAATTACAAAAAATAATAACAATAATGACAACAATGAAAAGGAAGATGAGAAAACCCAAGAAACCCAACTGATGCACAATGTAACTGCTCACCACCCCCAGACTGATGCCCATCCCATTCCCAAACAGCGATGGGCCCCTCCCAGTTAACTCCCCCAGTTTATACACTGGGCAATGACATTCTATGGTATGGAAGATCCCTTTAGCCAGTTCAGGTCATCCATCCTGACTATTCTCCCTCCCAGCTTTTGGGCATCTCCTCACTAGCAGAATCCAGGAAACTGAAAGATCCTTGACTTAGAGCAACCACTGCTTCTCAACAACCTACAACATCAATGTGTTATCAACATTATTCTCATACTACACCCAAAACTTAGCACTGTACCAGTTACTAGGAAGAAAACTAACTCTATCCCAGACAAAACCAGGATACCTTCCTATCGTGTTTCCCTGCTTTCTGCACAGTGAAGGTGTGAAACAGGAAAGCTCGAGAACGTACTTGTAAGATCCATGCTCCTCAAAGCATAACCATGATGAAGAGTTGTCTCTGTTGCATGGCTCACATGGGAAACACAATTAAGTGCTAGCCTTACAGCATGTCTCTGGTTGCTTTGATACCCCCACCCACCCACAGTAGGCCAAGTGAGTGGCAAGATATGTCCCAATACAAGGTTCTGCCCTTTACCACACCCGTGTCACCCATGAAGGCACAGAGCACGAACAGCTTAGGCTGAAAACAGGCTCGGTTACTTACTGCTCTGGAGAGAGCGCACAACACGGCTGGAACGCCTGCCAACATAGGTCTGATCCTTCCCTGAGGAGTTGTCTTCCATGCCTGCAGAAGAAAACAGCCACAGGGGTCAGGCTTCAAAGCAACACGCTTCACACCCCAGAGATGGCAGCAGCTACACTGCCACCAAGAAGAGCAGACTGAAAGGCTGATTTAGTGCAAACTGGACAATTCTGCAGGGGCTAACAGTAGGCAGAGGGTGAAAAGGTAAATCTGCCTGACATTGCCCTGGTCTAGGGCCTCTTTCCTCATCGTCAGACCAGGACACATGCAGCCTGATTCATGGTTCAGACAGAAGTTCCTGGCTTGGCCTTCTCCATCCCCTCCTTCCAGACAGCAGGACAACCCTGCCTCTAAGCTAACTCGTCCTCTGCAAAGGGTGGAAAGTTCAACACAGCTCAGCCTTGAGTACGGACACCATGTGGTTCCATGTGCTGCACAAGCCGCTGCTCTGATGAGTAATTCTAGCAGGACAAGACATGTGGCTCAGCAAGGCACCAAGCCAATGATGACAACACCATGGGCTCACCTTGAGGGTGGAGAGGCTGTTGCTTCTCCCTGTTCAGTGGCACGATGGGAGGAGACATCTGGATGCCAGCTTTGTACCACAGCAAAAGCAGGAGACGAAGGATGGCTCTGCGAACAGACACAAGGAAGTCTTCAATACCAGACTATGGAGTTGGGTTCCTGTTGCACTGGAGAGATGGCTTCCACAGAGGAGGGAAACACTCAGGTCTCCTCAGAGCAACTGGCAAGGTGAGAGGTATAAGTGCTCCCTTCTGTGGCACAGCATCCAGTACACCGTGGGGCTCCAAATTCCCCCAGCCTCAGGGACTGGCAGCTCAGTCCTGCATGAGATTGTTTCTGGGGTACTATGGAGTGCCCTCCAGGTCCCCTTTCCGAGCGCAAGCTGCCCCTTCCCCTCTGCCCGCAGCACTTACTTAGCCAGCTGGATGAGGACAATGATGGTCCACCGGCCCATCTCCCCCCACACCCTGGCTGTCCCCATCTCTGCAAAGACCTCCACGCATTCTAGCACACTCAGCCAGGTCAGCAGCGTCTGCTGGGGCAGCGACTGCAAAACACAGAGGGGAGGAGGGGGACAGGATGCAGGTTCTGCTCGGGAGTTAAACAGGGCAGAAGCACAGCCCAATCTGGTGGGACCCTCAGAAATAAGTACCAGATGGCCTTGGAAGTCACAGCTCCAGAAACAAAAAGCAGTGTCTTCACTGTGGCTAGAGCCTACACACAAGTCCATTTATCTACCTCCAAGCAGGGGCAGACTGAGACATCACAGTATCACATGAGGTTACTCCAAAAACAGGGAGTACATCACATCTGTATCTTATATTGTCTCTACCCCAACTGACACAGCAGGACAGCCTCCCGGGCTGTGGCACTGTCCCTGAGCTCCACAGCAAAACTCTCCCCTTCTCCTCATCCCAGAACTGAGACACAAGACACCTCCTCTCTGGTTAGAGCTGATGAGGGAGTGTGCTTGGAGTGGAAGGAAGGGGACCCAGAGTCCATAGACACAGCAGAGTGAATGCCTGCTGAACACACGATCAATCCAGATTTCAGGCATGAACCTCAACATAGTGGATGCTCTTCCCGTCCAGGTCTCTGCTTTCCAAACAGAAACTTACTACTGCTGCCAACCAGAGCTTAACCCACTAAAAGCATCAATAAAGACAATATAGCTGAAATTCTCCTCAACTTTAACCACCAGGGAAGCAAGTCTTTGCATTTCTGTTTGTTACATGCCTGATGCTCCACTCAGGGAGCTGCCTACCCCCAACCCACACACTGAGCAGGTTTGTAACAGAACAGCCTCCTCAGGAAAAAAACAACCTCTTCCCCATTCCCCAGTGGGGTCTAACAATGCTGGGAGCTGGCCTGGGGCTCATGCAAGAGAGACATAGTAGCAAGGCGCTTACATGTGTCTTACTCAATAGAATATGCAAAGGAAGAGACAGATAGAATCAGAGCTTCAGTGCTCCAGAGCCACTACTATGTAAACAGCAATGGCTTATTCATCAACACCCCCACCTAGCTCAAGTTCTGAGCTTCTCAAGAAAGCCTGTGGAGCTTAGGGTGAAAGTCAGGGCCTGACTTCTGTGGTCCAAGGAGTGCTCTGGCCACGCCTCCAAGCCAGGACCCTAGGGGGAAGGCCTGCTGTTTTACTTGCATTCGGAGGTTGCCTCTGGCTTCTCCATACTTCACCATAAAGAGCAAAGACCTGTCAAGTTTCTACAGACACTCCCTGAAATCTTCTGCAAGGAGTAAAGCATGTGTCCCAAATCCTCCTCCCACACACTCCAGCCTTACCACTGGCAGGCTTTGCTGCAGGTCCTTTCGGAGAATCCAGTCGTTTAACAGCACTAGGAGGTTGGACGCAGAGTACACTGGAAAAGGAAAGGAACACCGCAGAATGGATGCACAGAAAGCAAGCCGAACCGGCCCTGCTGCCTCTGTCCCCGACAGGGGACGAGGGAAGGAGGGCAGCAAGACGTGTAGACCCCTCCCAGGAGCTGCCCGAGAATGCAGCCGGTCATGGACAAAAGCAGGGCCCGGGGAATGGACCCGCATGCACCCGGGCAAGGGCACAGCATCGGCCCCGCTGCCCACCTACCCAGCTCCGACAGCGCGTGCGAGTCCGAGAAGCGACCTGCGAAGGGAAGAGAGCGGCTACAGCGAACGCCCAGCGCCGGGGGAGCCCCCGATCCCCGCTGGGCCCCGGTGCCCGCCCCCCCCAGGCCCAGACCCCGGCCGGAGGGACGAAGGACCGCCCGCCTCCCCGCTCCCGCACCTGGCAGCAGGTAGGAGAGCCCCCGCACGGTGCCCTCCAGCTGGGCCGTGGCGGCCGGGTGCCGCCTCACGTACTCCTGGTAGCGCTGGCACAGCAGGCGCAGCCGNGGGCGGGGGTCTGCCCACGCGTGGGTCTGGCGCTCCGCGGGGTGGCTGGGGGCGGTGTGCGGGGTACCGGCCGCCCGTCGGGGGCTGCTCGGGGGAGCTGCTGGAGCTGGCTGCGGCACCGGTAAAAAGTTCTCGGTGGTGCTGGGGAACGAGAGCGGGCGCCGGGAGGGGCGCTTGCCCCCTCGTCACCTACCGGGGAGCGGCGTACGGCACCCCGCGCCCCTGCCGGGAGGGCCAGTGCCCCGGGGCGGCTCCCATGGGCACGCGGGTCGTTGCCTGCCTGGCCCTGGGGAGTCTCGCTCTGCACCTGGCGAGGGCTCTGCGAGGGGAAGGGTGAGGTGTGACCGAGGGGGCAGGGACAGCCCCGCTCCGCTCGGGGCTGAGCGGACCGTGCCCACTTGCTGGGTGCTGTGCAGGGGAGGTGCTGCCCCGGGGGCTGGGAAAGGTCGGGGGGCCGCGGGGACGGGGGCTTTCATCCTAGCGTCCGTGGGTGACAGTGTCTGTCCTCGCCCGGGGCCGGGGGACCGGAGCGAGGAGTAGAGGGGCGGTGGTCGGGCCGTGCCGTGCCGTGGGGGCTCTCCCGGAGCCTCCGCAGGACCCGCACGGCCCCCGCTGCGCTCCGTGTTTGCCGCACCAGCACGGGTGTCCCCGCTCGCAGGCGGAAGGAGGCGCGGGGCCCGCCTGCCTGCAGCCTGTTGCAGAAGTGCCTCCAGCCTGTGCCCGGTCCCGCGGCCTCGCTCCCTCCGTGCCGTGCCCTGCCCGGGCTCTGCCTCCCGCCCAGCCGAGGCTGCCGGCCAGCGTCCCTGCCCGCAGCCGGGCCTGGTCCCGCACGCTGCCCGGGGCAGAGATCGGCGGTGCCCGTGGGCCAGGAGGCGCTTCGTGGCCTCTCGGGTGCGCACAGAGCTGGGCCGAGCCGCCCCTCCTTCCTCCTGTCCGGTTACCTCCGCACAATGGGCACAGTGTGTGCCTGCGGCTTCCTCGGCGGGAATTACAGTTGCATGGGCAGGCACTTTATCCTTCCTGATCTCTCCTCTTCCCCCGAGGGTTCGTTTTCCAGCAGGCTGAGTTCAAAAAGGGCACGAGATACCGCTGGCAAGCAGTCTGGCGCTAAACAAACCTTTTTAGTCAGAATCACATGGGTTAGACCCAACTTTCCATTCACATGCAGTGCTACCTGCGAGCTTCTCTGAATTTCACGGTGGCTGGGCTGCTAGTGTACGTGCGAAGGCGGGTGAGGTAGTGCCCGAAGCCCGTGACAGAGGTCTCCAGCACAGTTTACTGGGGCAGGTGGGTGCTGCTGGTGACTCTAGGGGCATATCCAGTGCAGACTGCCAGAGCTGCTCTCCTTCAAGGAGAAGCTCTAGCTCTGCCAGACAGCAATCTGAGAGCTGGCTGCCTAGGAGACTGCCAAAGACACCTCGTCTTCAGCCAGAGGTGAAGCTTGATGCACAAAGTCCTTGGGCTACTCTGAACAGCACAGCTAGATTCTGTCCCTGAGTAAGGAGCATTTTGGCAGATGCTTTCTCTTTGCCCCTTGCCCCCCAGTCTCTGTCCTACCCACTGTCATCTCTTGCCTGCAGTGAGTTTAGAGGACAGTTTGAATAGCATCATGCTGCCTTTTTATGGTAAATCTGCTGCAAGGGAGCACTGTAGGATGGGCGGCTTCTCAGAGCAGCAGCAAGTCCATGACACTGGGCAAGCCTTAAATTCCCTTGGCTTATGATGCCCATGGTGTGTGTGGTGGCAGGACAGGAGGTGAAAGGCTGGGCTGAAGGACTTGTTTCTCTCTTGACTGCCCAGAATGATCTTGGAGCAGCTCTTTCCTTTGTGCTTACCGTCAGTCTGGGTGCTGATGCCTTGTGCTTACTGGAAATCCACTGGCTGTAACCGAGGCCAAATAGTTCCAATGCTGTGATGATGAGGGGTGCAGGCTCAGCATTAATGGTAGGAAAAGAAGCAAACGTTCTGCCAGCCCATCTGTGGGTACAGTGCTGAAGTCCAGCTTGCTTGGCTGCCAGTGTCTCGCTCTTTGCTCAGATCCATGAGACCACACCATTTCTGGGAAGCCTGACTCCAGGTGCAGTGCTGCCATGGGCATAAGGCAGTTCATCCTCAGTAAGGCTCAAAACACATCTTTCAGAGTCCTGGGGTAAGTGAGGATGTTTTCGTACAGTTCCTGCCAGGGTTGGAGCTGGGGAACAGGATGTGGGAGACAGACTCTACATTGATGCTTGGCTGTGTCTTGGGAGATGGGTAGTTGGGCTGGGAAGTGGTGGGAAGTGGATATTCTCCCCAGCCTTTGTCTTCCTGCTGACATTCCAGAAGGGAAGTAGCCTGGCAGTCCAAGGTCAGTCAAGAGATGTGGATCTTTTTGGCTGAGGCTGGAAGCAAGCAGTTGTGATGAAGAATGAGATGGCCTTTCTGGCCCCATCTCTTTAGGGCATCGCTTCCTGCCCTTCTCAGCTGTCACACCATGGTCGGGCTGTGTATTTTCTCTGCTTCTGGATGAGCTCAGCCAATACTTTAGGATAGCTAGGGATAAATTATGACTTGCTCCAAATAACCTGTGGATGGAGGCATGTCCAGGGAGTATTTTAGTCCCTGTTATGTGAACCCTGCCTAGAATGGAAGGCCTATTCACTCATGATATCCCTCTGGAGGCCAACACCTTTCAGGTGAGCTCCAAATCTCTGTCCAAATGAGGAGACAAGGACAATAAAGCACACCCTGCTCTGAGCATGGCAATGCTGGTGGTGGCAGCTTGTACTTCTGATCTTGGACAGCCCTCCTGGAGTCTGGAAAGCCAACAGATGGCAGGGGAAACTGGTGGTGTAGTACCTAAGTTCCTGAAGTGTTGCTGACAGGTCTGTTACTTGAAGCAGTAGTCCGAGGGGAAGGGAAACCCAGGTCAAGCAAGCTTAAGGGGCCTTTTAAATTGTGTTTCGACTTGGAGGCATTTTGTTGCCATTCTCTGTCAGGGTGCCCCTGCCCTTCCCAGCTTAGCTCAGACTTGGCATCTCTGGAGAAAGACTCTTTTTGGCTTCCCAGGAGGAACAACATGTCTGGCAATGTGTGCAGAGCCCTGCTGCGAGATACTGACTGCCTCCTGCCTCCAGATGCCTTTTCCAGAAAGCCATTTAGAGCCACATATTGTTACTTGGATAACTCCCTTCCCTGATTCATTAGCAATGAGCAGTCTCTCCTGTAATACTCAAATCTGCCTGTGCCAAAGGCTGAAAGGGAGAGGCCACGTCTTTTAATAACCATGTGATGCAGTTGGAAAAAACTTTTGGACACGTAGCTCTCTGGTGGCCTGAGTTGATGGAAACACTCCAAGGGAGAGATACAGCTGGGCCCTGAGGGAGAGGGCACTACAACTGCTTTTGGATGTGTGAGGGGTAACTCCTTGTGGTTTCTGACCTTCCTTTCCCCCAGCATCACCCTAAGCTCCCCTGACCCCACCTGGAGAAGGCAGGAGACCTGTAGATCAGTCCCACCACACTGCAGGTCTTGCCCGTCCTGTGTGGTGCTGTGGAAACAACTGCTGGTGCCCGGGTTGCAGCTGTATGATGTGGGCTCCATCCTGGAGATGAGGCTCCTGCCATGTGCAAATGGGTGCCCTGCTGTCCCAGTGCTGCTGTGGTGGATCCCAGTGGACAGTGCTGCTGTGTAAGACAGGCACACATCTGAGTCTTCTCACTCAGTATTAGCTCTGCTGAAGGGGCCTTTGCTATTGAAAGTACTCAGTGTTTTTGCCAGCAACTTCTGCTTCCTAGCCCAGGTGGAGGGACTTGGCTTTTACCTGCTGAACTGTTCCCTGGAAATGTAAAGCTCCTCTAGCACCAGGGCGAGGGCTGTGGGGTGTATACCAGAAGGGTTTGGCACCCTGGTTCATATCCTGTTCCTACTGCTCCAGAAATATCCATCTTTGAATTTCCCTTCTGAGACCCCTTTGGTCTGAGGTGGGAGCTGATCAGGACAAGCATGGAGGAGATGCTTGAGGATGGAGGAGACAGATGCCTGGTTACTTACACGTGCCATAGGGTCCATACACATCCTCTCTCACTGGCTGCCACCTTGTAGCCACAATCTGAGGGAGACTCACAAAGCAGAAGTTTTGTTGGGTCTTGTTGCTGAAGGAGGGTTTTGCTGAGCAGTGCAGTGCTGTACTTCACTCTTAGACTTGCTGGATTTCACTGTTCAGGTAGCAGCTGTTGTTACTATTTTTTATTTCCAGCCCTTGTTGAGATTGATGTCGCCTCCCTTCTGTCATATTGTGCTGTGCCAGGCTGGTCTGGGGTCTGATGTGGCTAGAGGGGTGCAGGAATACTGCACACTTATTTCTCTGTTTGGGCTTCTAAAACAGGTGGGACAGACCAGACACATGCTTTTAGTAGGTTTTTACCCACTTTTAAGGTCCTGCTCCTGCTGCATCTTAGAGCAATGATGTGTGGATAGAGGGTCTTTAAAACTAAATTCCCATTCTTCTGATTCCTTTGCCCCAGCATATCTGTGTGTCTGTGCTTCTGTTTTGGGCTTTCTCCTGATAAGGAGATAATAATCCTTCCAGCTTTGTGGGGGAAGAGCTTATCCATTTCATTCTGCACTTGTGGAATGTGTGTGCCCAGCTCTGTGGGAGTTGGAGGAAAGGGGTGCGCTGGCAAGATCCCAGCAGAGGAAGAGGATTTCCTCTGAGGAGGAGCAACATGTGCAGACTTCTCTGCTCTCTTCAGCACAAGTTGTGTGCATGGTGTTCT
The DNA here is from genome assembly GCA_013399225.1 of Rhipidura dahli. Taxonomy (NCBI): domain Eukaryota; kingdom Metazoa; phylum Chordata; class Aves; order Passeriformes; family Rhipiduridae; genus Rhipidura; species Rhipidura dahli. The sequence goes on from VXAC01003621.1 coordinate 742,279, forward strand.
TTGCCTGCTTTCTCTCTCCTATGCCTTTACTCCTTGTCTCTCCCTGGACGCATCTATTTGGACAGACTCTCTTTAACTGCCATTATGGGGCTGCCAGGGCATGTCACACGGGCTCAGGTTACTGGGCACGATAGTTAATCCCTTTATTGCCTCACAAGTTAGACACTTGCTGCTGTTATCATGTTTGGGAGGGGGCCAGAGAACTTGCATCCCTCCTCCAGCTCCTCGTCCTGCTGGAGGATTGGTGTGAGGACTCACATGTGCTGCAATGGAACATGGTGGCTGTGGCTCTGACAGCAGTTCTGGGGACACGTGTACAGCCCTCTTTGCGTGGGTGGGAACGTGCCAAGGACAGTGCAGTAATCTGGGACTGGGAACATGCAGCATGCAGGTAGTCATTCTCCCCTGGGCTGTCTGGGCAGCCTTGGGTGACACCGAGCCATGCTTTGGACAGGCTGGAGCACAGGCACAGGAGCAAGGTGTTGGGTGCTCCTGTCCATGACTCCTGGATGTGCGGGGCCCTGTCCTCAGAGCTCTCTCCTGCAGCAGCTCTTCACGTGACTGTCTTTTGGGTTTCAGGTGACAGCAAGCTCCAAAACTCTCAAGTACAGCTGAGATGTCTTATCTGCCCTTCAGGCTGAGAATCCTTGGTTAGAGGGGGTCCTTACAGGCACCACCAGGCTGTGCCAACTTCTCCAGCTGTTCCTAGACATTCTGCAACATTGGCAGCCTTCAAAGGTTAGTCATTGTATGTGTTAAGTAGATGGTTTGCATGTGGTTGCTCCCTTGCTGTTTTAGTGCTTCTAAATCAGTAAACAGGGGATAATTGCATGGCAGAAGGGCTGTGGGTATTTGGGATCTGTGGGAGGTTCTGGAGACAGCACTGGCACTTGTAAGCCCCCATAGCCCAATTCTTGGGAGGGAAGGACCAGATTCAAAGGACATGATTCCTTTGAATAAAGTGTGATCCCATCTCTGTGGCTGTTCACCTGAGTGTGCATGTCTTGGTCCTTCTCCCTAAACACTACTATGGTCTCTTGCTTATTTCTTGTGTAGTGGACATTAATTCACTGGGACCTGGACTAAGAAGCTGGAACAAGCTCTCTGAGCCAGGGAAAATGGGAACACTCCCTTTTGAAGGCTGGGAGCTTGTGCTGGTGTTGTTCTATCCGAGCAGCATCTTCTCCCTCTGTTCTTTACATCAAGTGTTTCTTTGGGGCCACTGTTGTCAGTGGCCACCTCTCTCTCCCTGCCCCTCATTAGTGTAGGGCTTGGCATGCCAGCAGGAGGGAGCCTCAGCATGTCTACGCCTTGATCGGATTTGTCAAGGCTCCTTTCCTTTTCTTCCTGTTCATTGAGGTCTGAAACAAAGCAAACAGAGGAGAGGAATTCCAAAGAATAGGAGTGAGGGAAGAGGGGAACACTGGAGTGACAGGCTGCCCCTGCACACACGCACCCCCTGCCTTGCTCTGGTGGGGCAGAGCTGGTGGCAGAGCATTTCGGGAGGTGAGGCCATTCCTTGGCGCTCAAGTTCCCAGCTCTGGCGCCAGCTGCCTTTCTCCCTGTGCTGTGGGGCTCCTGTCCTCACTGCTCAGGTAGCTTCCAGGGCCTCGGGCTTGCTGCCGACTCTGCACGGGCACGTGCGCCTGAGCACAGCTCGAGGGAAGCAGGGCATTATTTGAACTGCTTTGTTTGTCATGGGCTGTGCTAAAAGGTTTCCCTCTGTACCTGCGTCAGGAAATCTTCCCCTGCCAGGCAGATCTAAAGGAGCCCGGAATGGAGCTGAAAGTCCTGCCTGGGTGCCAGGGCAGCGAGGCACTGGCCCCTCCCCACCTTGGAGCCAGATAAGTGCTGGAACAAGGCCCTTTTGTGCAGACAGGTGTGTGAAGTGGAGACAGACGTGCTCTGGCGCTCATATTGTTTCCCAGGAGGCATGAGACTCAGGAGGGGAGTCATGGCCAGCCAGATGAAGCTGCCACAGGTAAAGCTTTGTCCAGTCTGATAGATCTCCCTGCTCCCTCCTTTGTCATCCTCAGGCCATCACGCAGTTTGCCCTTCATCCTGCCCTTGACATTCCCATAGATTGGATCAGGGAAGGCAATAGGATGCTCAACAGCCCCAGTACAAAGCACGTGAGGTGAAATGCATCCCTGCCAGTAACACCCCCCTCCTTGCACTTAAGCCACAAGGAACAGCCTTTAAGCCACAGCCTCTTCTTTCCTTTCTTTCTTCCTCCTTGTTCTCTACCTTCTGGCAATCTTTGCACTCCATGGTTTAATTAAAGAGCAGAGCAAAGTGCTTAGACTCCAAAAAGTGCAGATTAAGGGGTTACTAATCCTCCTCCTCAATGGGTGCTCACATCCTGTCCAGCCTGTTATCAAGCTTCTGTTCCCTGAGTGGAAACTTGGCCAAACTTGAGGCCTCTACCTCTCTTCCCGTTTGCTGTGCTGAAGAGGAAGGGCGAGAGGTGACAGGAGAGCTGTGGGGGAGAAGCAAAGTGAGTTGTGCGCTTACAGAGGTGGGTTCTCGAGGTGGGTGTGTAGTCAGCACTGGCTATCTTTGCTTTTTGTGTCCTGTCTGGGTTTGAATCTCCAGTAGCAATAAAGCAGGGGTTTGGTGTTTTTATTTTGGGTTTTTTTTGAGTGCTGTCTTCCTATTCTGACAAAATAACCTTTCTGCCAGAGGAAGCAACTGTTTCCCTGTGTGGGTGTGCACGTGTGTTTATATGCTGGGTGATTTGGTTCAGGTCTGTGCCTTCCCTGTGTATACACCCCTCTCTTGATTTCCCAAGAGTCTCTTCTGTGCTGTTATGCCCAGTGTACGCCCAAGTGAGCTGTGCTGCATCACTGCTGAAAGAGCTGGGCTCCCTCATAAGAGTGAGAGGCTGGTGCCCAGCAGTGCTACATGAGGCCAGTCATACTCTCATCTGGGGAGGCTGAGATCCCTTTTTAGGACGTACAGTGTCAGTGAGAAAGGGAAGGTGGAGTATTTGTGGATCCAGCAGGGAAGAGGGAGTAGTGAGGATGAGTGTGGTGGGAAGCATAAGGCTCTTGGAAGACCTGGTCACAGGATGGTCTGAGCTCTTATGGCTCTGTCCCACTCCTGCTGCAGGCTGGGCACTGCACAGAGGTTGCTGTGGATTGCAGAAGACGTGAGCTTTTGTCCTCAGCCACTCATCTGCTGCCTGGCTGAGTTGAGCTATGCTGGTTCTTCCCTGCCTTTTGTCCTTTGGTGTGCAAGTTCAAGGTTTAGCTCAGCAGTGTGAGAAGCCCCAGAGATGGGAACACAAGGAGCAGCAGGAGGGGAGGAGGGCTGGGAATGGTTAGTAATGGGCTTGGATGTTGGGAGTATTCGCCTTTCCACTGCCTGGCTTTGGGAACTGCCTCCCCTCTGGGATCCACTTCCCCTCCTTTTTTTGCCCCCATCAGTCTCTACCTCATTTCCAGTTTGCAAGATGCCCTATATGCTTTTTTTGCAGGTAAATTTTGTGTCTTTGTCTGGACAGCAGTTTTTCCTCCACAGTGTTTTCAGAGCCTCTTGGCAATGTGCAAGCTTCTCTGTAGCTCAGAAACACTTCTGGCCTTACAAAATGCTCAGGGCACCCTGAGTGGATGGCACTATTGCTGCTTGGGTTTTTAGAGCCTGCCCTGAGCCATTCTGGTTTGCTATTTATAGTGCAGTTTTCCATTCCTGTGTGGACGAGCTCTGCTTTCAGCCTCGCTTGGGCACTGAGGGCACTGGTGCCAGGAATAGCTCTGGACAGGGAAGATATAGGAGTGGCTGCTTGAGCACAGCTCCCAGTTTGGGCTAGTCCCTTGTGGAAGAGGTACCAGGCTGCAGCCATGAGCTCAGCTGCTTTTCACGCAGAGGAAGCGAAGGGATTGCCTTTCTTTGTCGGTCAGTGCCTTGTGTGTGCCTGACGGCTGGACTGGAGTTTGGCACTGTGAGAGATGGAATTGGGAAGAGTTGCTCCAGTGACTGATACTAGCAGGACCAGTGAGGGACTGTGGTGTCATGAGCTGATGGCATGAAGCTGTGTCAGCAGAGGATTAGGTTGGTTATTAGGAAAAACCCAGAGGGTGGCTGGGCACTGGAACAGGCTCCCCAGGAAAGTGGTCACAGCACCTGCTTGACAGAGTTCAAGATGCTTATGGACAATGCTCTCAGGCACATGGTGTAATTTTTGAGCTTGTCCTGTGCTGAGCTGGGAGCTGGACTTGATGATCCTTGTGGGTCCCTTCCAACACAGGATATTCTATGATTCTGTGCTGGGCAGTTGGCATGGGAAGCCCTGCTCCTAGCATGTCCTCCAAGCAGTGACAGTGACCTTGTGTATCCTGAACTGCTGCCCACTGGGGTGGGTGGATCCCTTGTGGTGGGGTACCTGCCATTCCTTGCACAGGGCCCTGCTTTGCTCCCCCCAGAGTGTTTGCTAACCCCGAGGGAGATCAAGCTAAGGTCTGAAAGGAGCCTGCAGCACAAAAAATCAACACTTCCCTCAGCGCTGCTGCTTGAGCAGAGCTGCTCGTCTTTTGGCTCATGATGCTCTCAGCTTGTTTGGAGACCAGAGCTGGACAAATAATTAATTGCTTGATTTAGTGCCCAAAATGAAAAGCTGGAGGGGAAAAAAACTCAACACAGACAAATTTGAGAGACCCTTTGTCTTTTCTTTTAAATGTAATGCAGCTCAATTACAAACAAAACAATGCAAAATGAGACTTTTTTGCTTGGAAAACAAAGCATTTTGTTACTGTCCAAAACTTGCAATGAAGGAGCAAATAGCTCTGAGCTGTCTGGAAACTGCAGTTCTCAATCAATATCTATTCAGCCAAAAACACTTACCCAGTTCTGCTGGTAACAGTGCACAACAGGCACCTGACAGCCTGGCTCACAGCCATGCCCCTGGCAGCTCCCCAGCGGTGGATGGTGTCGTACCTCTTGTGAGCTTTTCCAGGTAGAGTGCCAATCTGGGGTTGTTGGAGTCCCTTTCTCTCCTTTTTTGCTGTAATTAACCTAATTAATTTTGCCTGAGGTGACGGAGACTCGACAAGCATGTGTAAGGGGTAGGTTTGGCCTGTTGTGCTGGGATATGGTCTCTTGTCCTAGCAGGGAGCATCCCCTGGTGAAGGATGTTCAAGAGCATTTGAGGGGAGCAGGGAGATTTGGGATATAGGGTTAGTTCCTATGCATGGGCACAGCAAGCTGGAAACTTGGTGTGCCAGTACTGCACTGCCTCCCCTGTGGGATCCACTTCCCCTCCTTTATTTGCCCCCTCATTTCCAGTTTGCAAGATGCCCAGGATGAAATTCCCACCCCTTGCTGTGTCAGCATGATGCCTGCTGGGTGTTCCAGCTGTGCTGATGGCAGAGCTGGAACTGGTGGAGGGCTTGCTGGAGGCTGGCTTGGATAAAAGCTGGAGTTCCTGGCTGCTGACCCTGCTCAGCTCTGATCCCGTGAACTGCTGCAAGCCCACAGCAGTGAAAGTGTCAGGAAATGGCAGGGGTGAACAGGTATTGATGCCCACAGCACATCCGGAGACCAGGACACTGTGAACCTAATGGGTTCAGAGCTGGCCATTAGCTGCAGCACAGACATCAGCAAAAATGCAGATAGCAGAAACCTAATCCCATCAGAGAGGAAGGGAGCTGGAGATCAGCCCCAATGCTGCTCCTGTTTCAGGAGGCAGTTGGGATCCTCCTGCACAGTGCCCAGGCCTGGTCCCTCCTGTGCCAAGCCATGCTGGCCAGGGAGGCGTGTGGATGAGATTTGATGCAGGACTTTGTAGCCTCTGTCTGCCCTCAATTAGGCTTGTGCCTCACCAGGCCCAGAAAAAGGCCAGTCAGCGTTGATACTTCACCTGCTGGGTAGCCTCTTAGCATCAAATGACTTGTAGTCCAGGAAGATGGAAGCAGTGTGTTAAACATTTTACCTCCTCTATGAGTTTCTTGGGGGTCTCAGCAAGCAGCACATTGTCAAGGTCTCATGGCAGGAGGAGGCACTGGGATCACCTCCAGGTGCCAGCAGCACTGGTTACCCCGCCAGGCTGTGCAGGAAATAGGTTCAAGTGGGAAACCCATGACCACCATGGACATGCAGGGTGCTCCCCTGCCTTGAGCCTGGCTCTGTGGTCACAGGGCTAGCTGAATGCTGGCGGAACATGGGCTTCTCCAAAGCCATGTCCAGCTGAAGGGTTGGGCAGCCTTTGGGTGAGAGGCTTTCTGCTGGCAGGGAGTGGTTTGGCCCTGAGAGGTGATCTTTAGTTCTAGCCCAGAGTGAGATCCAGATGGTAGTGTTGGCACATCTGGGTGGGTGTCATGAGCAGTGTGTCCGGTGTGCTGCAGCTCGACACACACACAAGCCTTCACGGTCTATCCTGCACTTTTCCTACTTCAGTGAGAGAAAAATGCAGCACATGCAGAGGAGTGCAAACCAGCATTGGGACCTTCCAGCTTCTTCTTGGGCTTAAGAGGGGTGAGAGCACCTGGGGGCTGTGTTGCTGTCTGGGTGGGCACCTTTTACTTTGCCTGAGAGCTGTGGCAAAATGCAGCTGCCCAGCTTGTAAGCACTGTGGGGTGTCTGGCAGGCTGAAGCCTCCTGCGCCACACTTGCACACTCTGCTGTGGTGCTGGTCTCCTCACGTGTGCCCTGCGTGCCCTCCATGGTGTGGGGCTCTGCCGGACAGCTGAACCCCGTGCCTGGTGCAGGGAGATTGACTCTGCAAAAGCAGGGTGTTTCTAGCAGGGCCTTGTGATTGGAGCCCCTGCCAAGAGGAGCTGCTCCCCTGATACATTCCTGGGTTTCAGACATGGAGAGGTTAAGCAGCAAGGCATTCCTGTGTCAGACCCAGCCTGAGCTTGCTGGTTTCCTCTGGAAACAAGGCAACAATCTGGTGACAAGAGTCCCTGCTTCAGCCAAGCTTGGAGCTTCAACACCCCTCAGAGACTTTTAGCTCCTCTTCCCCAGGTGCTATGGTCCCGCCAGAGCAGGAGAAGATGGCTTTTCAATGTGACCTCTGCAGAATAAAAAACTGAACTTGGAGCAGCAGAATTATGTATGTGGTAATCTTACGGGCCTGGGGAGAGCTTGATGTTTGAGAATGAGCTGTAACTGAGGCACAGCTGCCTGTTGTCCCAGAAGGATCCTTTCCAGGATTTTCTCAGCAGCTTAGTGGTGTCTGGGGGCAGCGGGGAGATGAGGATGCTGCCTTCTTTTACAACCTGTGTTGGTGTCCAACTCTGTGGGTGCTGCTGGATCCCACCTCTAGAACATGGTGGCTGTTGGGCACAGTTTGCCCTTCCCAGGGAAATACAAAGGTGAAACTCTCACTTAAGGTTTGCTTATCATAAGACTGGGGAGGGAGGGACAGCATGGTAATCCGGAGCATGGGGTTTTAATCCGGCTCTCCTGGCCAAATTCCATTCCGCCTCTGTAAATTCCTGCAGCTATCCTGCTCTGCACTGCCTGTGTGGTGTCTGCTGGCTGGCACAGCCCCCCCCAAGTGGCAGCATTTCAGGCATGGGGAGCAGGACAGGGAGGTGACCCTGAATCATAAGGCACTTTGTCAGATGGGTGCTGCAGTACACACTTTAAAGGTGATCTGCTGAATGAGGAACCAGCCTGTCCCCTCCCATCTCTTTGTAAGAGCAAAAGTGATTGTCCCCAGTTGCCTCTCTTCAAAGTGTGGTGCCTTTTCTGAGTTGTCAGTCTGGCTGTGCAGCTCTTGTCGCAGCTCTTGGGCCCTTTCTCACCTTCTGCAAACCTGGGAAGTTGTTGTGTTGGGCTTCTACTGAGGCAGTCTAAGCAGGTCAGCTAAAGTCACTGTTCCAGAAATGAGACCTGGGAGAAGAATTTGCGGTTTCTGTCACCTACAGCTAGATAAGACAACAGGCGCCATAGCTCCATGAAATCACTCCTCCCCTGGCTGCCCTGCAGCTCTTTACTGGGAACAGCCAGGCTGCCTCTTCACTTGTAATGGCTGAGGGGGAGGCAGTAGAGGGGGCAGCAAGCTTGGGGCTGTCCCTGTGCCCCTTCAGGCATCTGGCTTGGGACCCACAGACAGTGTAGCTGTGCCTCAGCATCCCTCTGCAGGTGCACATTAGCTCTAGAGGAGACAACAGGCTAAGACACCCACCCTGCCATGGGCCTTGCTGCCAGCTGTGATGTTGTGGGAAAACAGAGCTGCTCCCTTCTGTTCTTGCAGGGCTAGAGGAAACATGGTAATGTGATGGCAAAATTTCCACTGCCAGCTCTCCCTAAACATTAACTGCTCACCTGACTATTACTGAGCCATAGAGAGCGAAGGCCATTCAGGCTGAGCGATGTGGCCTACAAAAAAAAAGATGAGTTCCTGCAAAAAGAGTGGATTTTGGAGGAGTGGAGTGCCAGCACGTGGGCCGCTCTCAGGAGGGAGCCTGGGGCAAGCAAAGTTGCTGCACTTTCCCAGGAATGAAGGTTACTTGTGCATGGAAGGGTGGCTGGTAAGCAGCCAGCTTTGGGCTCCTGCCCACGCCTCAGAGGTTGGTGTGAGCATGCACTGGTGTTTGTGCAGCTGCCCAGCTCGGCTGGCATGACATTCCCTGTCCCCTGGCTGTTGCCCTGTTGTCACTGGAGGCAGGGTGTCCCAGGCATGAGACAAGACCTGGGTCCTGCCTGCCCCTTCCCTGGTATCTGCTGCCAGCTTCTGCCAGCAAGAGAGGGGACACGGGTGCCTTTTTCTGTCCCAGTGGCTGTGTCCCCTGATCCCTGCTGAAGCAGGAGCTGGTTGCTCCTGGGAAGAATGTGGGGGAGGGAGGATAACCTGCTGTGAACAGCACTTCTGCCCCGCACCCGCGCTGGGGTTGGAAGCCGGCAGTATTGGGAAACCTCTCGTCTTACTGCTGGCTGCGCTTGTCTGGTGAGCAAGGAGACTGAGGGAGGGAGGGCGGAGAGGCCCAGGGCCATGACTGCAGGGCTGGGGAGAGCCGGGAGGCTGCGTGCGGTGCCATGGCTGCGGGTACCCGCTGTGCCCCTTGCCCAGGAGCTGCCTCCAGCCTCGCCCTCTGCTTCCTGTGCCTCTAATGTTTCACAGAGGAGGAGAGGCTGTGCAGCTGCCTTCTGGCTTGCCATCTTCCCCCCATCACCATGAACATCCTAAAAATGCCCCTGCCGTGCCTGTCCTCCCCAGCAGCCTACCTGTTCCTGCCCTGCCTGGCCGAGTCTCAATGCACTCGGTCTGGTGCTGGGAGCAAACAAGGTATGGGGGCCAGGAAAAGCATGTGGAGAGGCTGCGGAGGTCCGCTGGAGCGGGAGGTTTCCTGCTGGCGGCGGGCTGCAGGAGGTCTGGACTGCTCCCAAAGCATGGGTAAGCCCTGCGTGGCCATGCCTCAGCTGGAGCACATGATGGATACCTCGGGGCAGAGGCAGGACGGTTCCGGGAGCTGAGCGTGGGCTCCCCCCGCGAGCAAAGGGAAAGGCTCCTGCCCCGGGGAGCCGCTGGCTCAGAGGAGCAGCAGGACAGCTTCCTCTCGCTGCCGGGGCAGGGCTGGGCCAGAAGGGCGCTGCTCAGGAGCCGCTGCCTGTTGTCCCGGGGGCTCTGCAAGGGCAAGCAGGAGCTGCCCGAGCGGGAGGTAAGCGTGCCTCCCAGGGCAGAGATCCGGCTGCTGCTGCTGTGGCTGCGCGGGCAGGCCGGGGCCCGCCGCGCCTGGCCCGGGGCTCTGGGGCGGGGGCAATTCACATTGCATGGGGAGTGCTGTGCAGGCGCTCTGCATCCCGCTCCCTCTGCCTGCTGCCGCTCCCGGCCTCCTCCCACCACACCAGGTAGTGGGATGTCCCCTCCAGGCGCCCGCGGCATTGGACCCCCGGCAGAGCTTCTCCTGCTCCAGCCCCGGGCCAGAGCTGCCGCCTTTGCCCAGCCCCGGGGCCGGCGCGGGGGGCAGCAGCAGGTAGAGCCTCTCTGTGCATAGTTAGCATTCCCGGCCTCGGCCTCCTGCTCCTCCTTCCGCCGCCCTGCTCACTCTTGGTGCGCTGGGCAGGTCTGGTTGAACACTGCACCCTTTCAGCGAGCTCCACTCTTCTGGGCCAGAGCAGGGATGAGACAGCAGGGGAACACTTCTTTCCCTTTCAAATCCGCAGTGGGGCTTGCATTCTGCTCAGCTGAGGGGCAAGTGCTCTGATGGTGCCAGCATCTCTTCTGCGTAGCAGCAAGGTCTGCACCCCACCCTCACCATACTTGCATCCCAGGTTGGCCGTGGAGCCCCTCTTTGCCAGTCACGGGCAGAACAGGTGGGCTCTGCCGCCATCCCGAGGCCCCCAAAATCTCTCAGTGAGGACAAAGCCTTCTGCACCTGCCCCAGTAAAGGAGGAGGCAGGAGCTAGGAAGGGGGTAGATAATCCTGATGCTTCCTTTTTTCACAGTAAAGGAGGGATATTGAGGCCTTGGAGTGGGAAAGGAGCTGGAAGGAGGATGGATTCCTCCCAATTTACTTTGGGCAACTCTGCGCCCCTGGCGCTGGGGGCTCTTGAGTAGAAAGCGAATTTAATCTCTTGTTTTGTTTGTTCTTTCTTCCTCTGAAAGGGGGGCCGGCGGGGTGTGTGGGGGGAGCTTGGGTTTGAGAGCGGGGAGGAGGGGGAAAGTGTCAGATCTAGAAGGGAGGAGTAAAGGAAGGACAGGGAACGGCAGCCCCAGGAGGGAGCAGCAGCAGTGGGCTGCCAGCCGGCTTGGGAGGCGCCGGGGAAGGAGGAGGTAAGGGGAGAGGCAGGTAAGGAAATCAGCGCCTGGGGGCAAGGCAAGCTGCCAGGTGAGGAGCAGGACAAGGGGCGGCAGGAGGGGTGGGGGTGCTGTGAGGTGGGGCATAGATCGATCCTGGGTGCCTCTGGGAGAGGTTTTGGAAACTGGCTTGCTGCTGGTCCTATCCACTCCCGTAGAATTGCCATCCTAGTAGTGCATTCACATGCAGGCTGGGGACAGAGTACCATTCCTGCAGTGCGGGGCCATGGGGGCAAGGGGCAGCAGGATGGGTGCTGCTGTGTGCCACCAGCTTCTCTCTCCTTTGTTTGTGCTAAAGTTGCTTCCCTGCCTCTCAGCTTCCCCAAACGCTGGGTGCTGGCTGACCTCCCTGGCCTTTCCTCACCATGCCCCCCTGCCATGCCCCTCTGGCCTGGCCTGGACAGCCCTCCAACTTTGTGTGGACTTCAGCATGTGGGATTGGAGACAGGCCGGCCGCAGCATGCGGAGACCTCGCCATGTCCAGCATAGCCGGACAGGCATGGCAGAGAGAAGGGGTGCCTGGGCCTGGTGTGCTCCGTGTATCAGCTCCCCCTTCCCTGCCATGCCTGTGCTTGGCCTGCTCTATAGAGCACAAAAGCAGGTCAGTGCTGGGCTTGGCTTGCAGGGAGCTGTGATGCCAGTGGGACATCTTCTCCGTCAGGAAAAGGGGTGCAGCTCTCAAGGGCCATGCCTACTGCCACGGGAGCTCAGCTGTATTTCCAGTGGGCTGGCGTGGCCATGCTCCCGTGAGCTGGCCATCCCCAGCCTTGTAGAGCCTGGGTATCCCTCACTGGGGGTGGATGGAGCCATCCATCTGCAATTCCTCCAGCGGGTTGGAGCTTGCACCCGGCCCCAGGGGCCGCGGGGAGGGTCGGGGGCGGCCGTGTGTGTTCTCCCAGGCTCCAGCCCCCGCGGCCCCATGGGCATCTGCACATCAATGGGCTCCAGCGGGGTGTGTGCAGGGGGAGCAGACCCTAATCCGGCCCATTCAGCCCGACGGCAGCTTTTGTTGAGCCTCCAGATGCTGCTGCGCCGAGGGCGCGGAGCCGCGGGCAGAGATGCAGACGAGGGCAGGCTGCGGCGGGGGCAAGCAGCGGGGGCAAGCGTCCCCTTCCCCGTGGGGTGTTCGCCTGCCCGGGCACCTGGCTCCGCGGAGAGCAGGGCTGGGCCCGTCGGGGGAGCGTCCCGCTGGCGGCGGAGGAATGAGAGCGGTGTAACACGAGGGGCAGAGCTGCGGCGGGGCCAGGAGGCTGCTCCGGCCGCCCGGCGTCCCAGTGCGGCCGGGGAGCGACATTCAGCGAAGTGTTTCGGGTTTTCCCACCGAAGCGGGCGGGCGGCGGCGCTCGGGTGCGGGAGTTTCCCGAGCCCCCGGCCCTGCGTGGGCCGCGCTCCTGCCGCGGCGGCGGGGGAGGCACCGCGCCCCTCCCACGGGCACCCTCCGGGACCCGCCTGGGACTCACCGCCCGGCTCGGGAGGGCGTCAGCATTATTACCTCTCCCCTTCTCTGTGAGCCCTAGGCCTGTGGGATGGCAGGGAGCGAGGCACAGAGCTGAGGTAAAACCTCTTGGAGACCTCCTTCCTATCCCCGTTCCCCTCCATGTTTGAGCTCCTCCCCACAGGCTCTGCAGTCCTGGCCAGGGACAAGTCTGGGGGGGCAAATGTTCCATCATGGATGTGCTCTCTGGAGAGGCAATGGGTGTCTGTTTCGCTTGCCCAGGTACTGTCCTGGAGGGAGCAGGTGATGGAAGATGTCCTGCTGGGGGGGTGTTGACACACCTGGGGATGGACTACTGGTGACACCTCTCTCTTTTCCCCTGTCCCTCACAGGCTCTAGGATGCCAGGGCCAGCCGGACTCGGGCTGCCCACCTGATCCTTGTTGCCCGTGTCCTGCACATCATGTTGCGCTCCTGGCGCATGAAGCTGAAGTTGCTGCTCGCCACAGTGACCCTGGCCATTCTCCTCTCCTGGCTCTACCTCTTTGTGGGCAGCCTCGAATGTGAGTGAGTCCTTCTTGTCCTCCTCAGATTGAGGACAGTCCACAACAGTGGGCGGGCAGCAGGGGATTAGGCCTTGGGATGGTTGCTCTGGCCATGCAAGTTGCTGTAGGTGTATCTGACTTGAGAACATCTCCAGGGACATCTCTGGAGATCAGGGGAGCAGAGCTGAGGTGCTGGCTGGGCACTTGTGAGGCGTGCTGGGACCTCTCAGTTGAGGCTCTGCCCCACCATTCACACCTGGGCTCTCCTGGCCTTGCCATGCCCTCCGCATGCCCCATCTCTTCCACAGATGGCCGCTTCCTGCTGCTGCCGCCCTGTCTGGGCGAGCAGCCGAGCCGGGATGTGGAGCGGGAGGCGCTGGCCTCGCGGGTGCGCAGGGTGGAGGAGGAGAATCAGCAGCTCCGGCTGCAGCTCGGCCAGGCTCAGGCGGAGGGCAGCGACGGCAGCCCGCAGTGGGGGGCTTCTGCCGAGGACAGAGACCCCCCCGGGGGCGAGAGGAGCAACCGCACGGCCTGCCCCAAGCAGCGGACAGTGCACAAGTGTGAGGTGGGTGACGGCAGCGGCACGGTGGCATCGTGGATGGGGAATGTCGGATGCGAGGCTGGGACCCTGTGGAGCATGGAAGTACGTGCAACTCGCCTGGCACTGCTCTCCCTATGCTCTGGCCGTGCTGGAGCCTCATCCTGGCTCTCCATGGTGCTCAGGGGGCCACAGTCAGTGGGTGGGGATATCTTCCTTCTCCAGAGAAGGAGACCAGACAGAAGGAGTGGCAGCAGGACTCCTGCTCCCCGCTTCCGAGTTAGGGAACCCCCACCTCTCTCTGGGGCTTCTTCTGCTTGGGAAAGGTTGGGTTTTGGAGTCTGGCCCTGTAATGGGATCCCAGGGAGGAGCTGACAGCCCCCGCGAGGAGGGAATGTCCAGTCTCAAAAAGGTGCTGTTTGTCTCTGGGCAGCTCCTTCACGTTGCGATTGTGTGTGCTGGGCACAATGCGAGCCGGGACGTGGTCACCCTGGTGAAATCCATCCTCTTCCACAGGTAATGGGGAGATGTTGTGCCAGAGGCCTGCTGATTGGGGTTCTCACATGAGCTACTGCAGGCTGCAGCAGGGCAGTGCTGCAGAAGAGGGGCTCTAGGACCTCTCTCTACCCCTTGTATCCCTAGAGGGACAGAGGGGAATTTGTTTCCCCCAGAGGGTTTTTTTTCCATTTGTCCCCTCAACTGATGTCTGTACCATGGGAAGGATGGGGGACCATGTCCTCCTCAATCTGCTGTGATGCTGAGTGTTGCTGTGCTTGCCCTTGGCAGGAAAAACCCCCTCCACTTTCACTTCATCACGGACTCAGTGGCCCACCAGATCCTCCAGACACTCTTCCAGTCCTGGATGGTGCCTTCTGTCCACGTCAGCTTCTACAACGCCGATGACTTGAAGGCAGGTGCTTGCCCTCCCTTTGCCCTGTCCCAAGCCAATGCTCAGAGGGTCAAGGGGAGCAGCAGAGAGGGACAAGTGGATGGAGGGTGATTAACTTTTTCTTGCTGACCCCTGGCTCACCCCCTCCTCTTTCTGAGCTTGTTGCTGGTGCTGCTGAGAGGGGAGCACAAGGCTGGTACTGGAAGGATGGGGAGGCCCCTTGTGGTAGCACTGCCCTGAGCAGAGCCGAGTGCCCCAGTGAGACACTGGGGTCTAGGGTGGCGTTCTGGTGGTTGGAGGAGGTGCTCCAGGCTCGGCTGGCTCCACAGCTCTGCGTGCCCTTCTGTTGCTGGCCTCCTCTGCACGGGGTGCCGGGACACACAGCTGTCCTGCCCGGGCAGGGGAAGGACGTGGCCAGGCCCAGCCCTGAGGTGTGTTGCCTTGCAGCCAGAGGTGTCGTGGATCCCCAACAAGCACTACTCTGGCATCTACGGGCTGATGAAGCTGACACTCACCAAGGCACTACCCTCCAACCTCTCCAAGGTCATTGTCTTGGACACAGACATCACCTTTGCCACTGACATTGCTGAGCTCTGGGCTGTCTTCGGGAAGTTTTCTGGTGAGGACAGGGTGCCCCTGGGGCCCTGGCAGGGCCTTGGATGCTGGGCTCAGGGTGGCAGTGCCTGCCTGCCACAGCACCCAGGGTGTGCTTAGGCCCTCTGAACCAGCAGCAAGATGAGCTGCATCCATGTTCCTGTGTTTCCTCAGAAAAGCAGGTGATTGGGCTGGTGGAGAACCAAAGTGACTGGTACTTGGGCAACCTGTGGAAAAACCACAAACCATGGCCGGCCCTGGGACGCGGCTTCAACACAGGTGAGTGTGGGCTGCCAGGGTGGGAGGTGCAGCCTCATGGCACATCCAGCACTTGGCACAGGGAGACTGGGAGGCGCTGAGGTAAAGTAGGAAAGTGGTGGGCACAAGAGGACTGCTACAGCATCCCGGGATTGTGTTGGTGGACACAGAGAAGTGACATCTCCCAGGGGTTGAAGACATGCAGGCAGCTGTGCCTCAGCTCTGCAGTGGCTGGGTGCTCTCTCGGTGACCCAGTGCCCTCTCCCCTGGCACCCAGGGGTGATCCTGCTCCTGCTGGACCGCCTGCGTCGCCTGGGCTGGGAGCAGATGTGGCGGCTGACAGCGGAGCGAGAGCTTATGAGCATGCTCTCCACCTCGCTAGCTGATCAGGTAACTGTCCCTCCTCCACAGCAGGTCTGTCCTTCTGCATTCCCTCAGCACTGCTGGCACAGGGGCCCTTCCTCGTCCACCTGTGCACTCACCTTCCTCTCTCCTAGGACATCTTTAATGCGGTGATCAAGCAGGACCCATCCCTGGTGTACCGGCTTCCCTGCTTCTGGAACGTGCAGCTCTCTGATCACACCCGCTCAGAGCAGTGCTACACCGAGCTCTCGGATCTCAAGGTGGGTGGGATTGCTGTTTTTGAGACTGGGGAGGGCCTGAAGGACAGCGCAGGCATTGGAGGTGCCGAGGGCTTGGGGTCTGAGGGCCTGGGGAGCCTGGTTCTGCTGACTTCCCTTCCATGGGGTGACACACTGCTGCCCAGGTGATCCACTGGAACTCGCCCAAGAAGCTGCGGGTGAAGAACAAGCACGTGGAGTTCTTCCGTAACCTCTACCTGACCTTCTTGGAGTATGATGGGAACCTGCTGCGCAGGGAGCTTTTTGGCTGTGCCAGTCTTCCCAGCCCGCCCAGGGACCAGGTGAGGCTGACTGTGACTCTACTCCCAACCCCAGAGCTTTGGGTGGGCAGTGACCTCATGCAATCTCTCCTGGGGCTCCGACTCTCCCTCACCTTCATGGTGTTGCAGTTGCAGCAGGCGCTGGAGGAGTTGGATGAGGACGATCCCTGCTATGACTTCCGCCAGCAGCACCTCATGCAGCACCGCATCCACCTATTCTTCCTGCAGTACGAGTTCCTGGCCCTTCCCAACCCCACCGATGTCACCCTCGTGGCCCAGCTCTCCATGGACAGGTACTTGCTAGTAGGACTGGTGGGAGGTTGGAACCCACCTCTGCTCCTCTGGGCAGGCTCCACAGCTTTGGAGCTGCCAGGGAATCTCATTTCATCATTCTCACACCCCAAGCTGGGAGCATCAGTTCTTCCTGGGCTTGACTGGCAGTCAGCTCCCCAGAGGCGCCTGGCTCTGGGCTTGGCTCAGAAGCTGCCGTGGGGCAGGTCTGCTGCTCAGGCCGTGCCCTGTGCTTCCCAGGTTGCAGATGCTGGAGGCCATCTGCAAGCACTGGGCGGGCCCCATCAGCCTGGCGCTGTACATGTCGGATGCCGAGGCGCAGCAGTTCCTGCGCTACGCCCAGGCCTCGGAGGTGCTGAGCGCCCGCCGCAACGTCGCCTACCACATTGTCTACAAGGAGGGGCAGTTCTACCCCATCAACCTCCTGCGCAACGTGGCCTTGGCCAACACGCAGACGCCGTACGTCTTCCTGACGGACATCGACTTCCTGCCTATGTACGGCCTCTACGATTACCTCAGGTAAGGCTCTCTCCAGCCAGCTCTTGCTCAACCCGCTGGGCTCCCCAAGCACCTGAAACACCCTGGGCAGCAGCTCTCGATGGGCAGAAACTGCTTCCTTTGTGCCCAACCTTGGGATTCTGCCCTTGCTTTTGTCAGACACTAGCAGATGAGGAAGGGGCTGTGAGGGTTGCTCTGTTCCTCCTGTCCCTGCATGGTACCACTACAAATTGTCAAAACCCATTAATACACGTGTGGAGTGGTGGGCAGGCTGGAGGGGATGAGGACGGAGGCTGTGGTCATGCCTCACAGTCAGTGAGACCTCACTTCCTTCCTACTACCACAGGAACTCCATCCAACAGCTGGAGCTGCCCCAGAGAAAGGCAGCTCTCATCGTGCCGGCATTTGAGACCCTGCACTACCGTCTGACCTTTCCCAAATCCAAAGCAGAGCTGCTCTCCATGCTGGACATGGGCTCCCTCTACACCTTCAGGTAGGGACTACACTGTTTCACCATCCAAGCAGAAGGCAGCTGCATACCCTTGTGCCTTGGGGCTGTGCACCCCCTGTCTCAGAGGGGGGTAGCAGACCCCCTGCATCCTCTAGTGTCTCACTCCCTCATTTCCATCTCTCCCCGTAGGTACCATGTGTGGCCAAAAGGCCACGCCCCAACGGACTACGCCAAGTGGCGGACGGCCACCGTGCCCTACCGTGTGGCGTGGCAGCCCGACTTCGAGCCTTACGTTGTAGTGAGGCGAGACTGCCCCAGGTATGACCAGAGGTTCGTGGGCTTCGGCTGGAACAAAGTCTCCCACATCATGGAGCTGGATGCGCAGGTGGGTGAGGGACTCCTGGCACCGCGGAGGCGCTGGGTGTCGGGGGCTGGTGGCTGGGCAGTGACGTGTTGGTGGCACCAAGCCGATGATGGTAAGGGCTGCTGCTCTGTCCCCAGGAGTATGAGCTGCTGGTCCTGCCCAATGCCTTCATGATCCACATGCCCCATGCCCCCAGCTTCGACATCTCCAAGTTTCGCCTGAGTGCCGGGTACCGGAGCTGCCTCCAGACACTGCGGGAGGAGTTCCACCAGGACCTGTCACGGCGATATGGGGCTGCTGCACTCAAATACCTCACTGCCGAGAGAAGCCTGTGATGCCTGGGGACAGAGGGTGTGGGGTACAAGCAGCACACTGGAGAAGGGAGGGCGCAGGGCCTCCCTCCTGCCCCTGCCCCCGCCACAGCCCAGCCCAAGGGAATGGAGTCAGCAGCACAGCCTCTGCAGCCCACCCAAGGGATGTCTGTAGATAAGATGGAAGACATCAGCTGCAAGAACAGGCAGTGCCTGCAGGTCAAGCTGCTGCAGCCTTTCTGTGTTGCAGGGGAGCATCCCCATGCCAGGGGCCAGGGGTGGGGTCTCCTCCCTTCCCTCTTTTAGCAGATGTGGATTCCCAGTCTATTAGCTCACCTCACCTTGAGGCCTGGCTCCTCCAGAGACCTGGGAGCTGTACCTTACCCTGTTCTGCCTCTGCTCAATGGTCCCAGGTCCCAGTCCTCCAACACCCCTCCAGGGCTTTGGTGAGTTGGAGATGAGTTTGTAGAGCATCCCTTTACGTCCTTTGTGGAGCAGGCCCAGAGGAAGCCTTCCAGCACCCTTGGGAGGAGTGGCCAGGGAGTTCTGTGAGTAGTTGAAGCCTTGGTTCAAGCCCAGATCAAGGCTGGCTAGTTAATAAGGGGAAATAATATTACTCCCCATCTGTATGGATGCAGTCTCCTGTGGAGCTGGCCCTGTGAGGTGGTGTGGGAGTCACCCAGAGCAGGATGGGCTGTCTGCTGTCCCCAGCAGTGAGCTCCCAGGATGGACCTGCACCTGCTGTCCTGGAGCAGACCTGCCAGTGACAGACCCTGTCTTGAGCTGGCATTGCCCCACAGGGCAGGGCTGCCAACCCTCCCCATGGGCAAAACAGCAGCTTCATGGGCCAGCACATGCTGGGAGAAGTTCCAGCTCTTGGCAGCACGGCTGTTGCCATCAACAATCAGGGATGTGGCTGACACTGGACAAGACCATAGATGAACACTGGCAGGAACCCCGTGCTGGGAGCAGCTTGACTGGACACTGTTCTATCGCTATCATACACTGGAGCACAGAGGATGAATTGCTTTCCTCACACTATTTAAATTATTTAATACTTTTCTCCTAAGAATTCAGTAATTAGGGTGTCTGGGGTTTTTTTTTTTTATCTTTTCTTCTTCCCAGATGATTTTGCTGGTGGCCCTGGAGGCTCTCCAGGCCAGTTGCTGCTGCAGTCTCCACTGTTCTCTTCTTAGCTTTGCTCTGGGCTGCAAGAGCCAGCTCTGTGCAGGGTGAGGATTTCCGTCCATGGTGGGAGCGGCTAAGAGGAACCATAGAAAGTGCAGGGTATGGAAAGGGCACAAGCGCCTCTTGCTTATTCTCTCTTTTTAATTTAATTTTTAAATTAAAGCTTTTTTATTCTTTTTCACATTCTTGTTAAAACTGCCTGGTTATTAATTTCTTTCTGCTGTGAGCCTGCTCGTGTCCTCTGGAGGGAAGGCAGCGGGAGGAGAAGAACAGAGGAGTAGTTTGAGCCTTGGCTGGGGAGAAGCATCACTGGGCTTGCTCTGCCTGGTGCTTTGGGAACCCTTTCCTGTTGGCTGGGCACAGTGGGAGGGTTGGGGAACAGCGGTGGCAGGCAGAATTAATGCCAGTGTTACCAAGTGGCAGGCACACAGGTGCCCTGAAAGGGCGGTTGGTTGCTGACTGAGGTGGGCTTAAAGCTGCACAGGACCCAGGCAGCCTGTCCACACAGCCAGCACCCTTGAACTGGAGCCTGGGGCACGGCAGCTTAGGC
Organism: Rhipidura dahli; assembly: GCA_013399225.1. Lineage (NCBI taxonomy): Eukaryota > Metazoa > Chordata > Aves > Passeriformes > Rhipiduridae > Rhipidura > Rhipidura dahli. Next base: position 761,835 of record VXAC01003621.1, read on the forward strand.
ACAGTTTCAGTCTAATCACACCCAAGTAGAAGAAGCTGTGGTTTCATGTGGCGGTGCTGCAGCTCGTCCCTGAGAGCCTTGCCTTTATAAGACTCTAAGAAATAAAAGCTGGCTCTTAGGCCCCACGAGATGCCAGCCTTGCATCCAGGGGGGAGGATGAGGATGATTTGCCAGCAGCAAGTGTTGAGGCTTTATTTGGGAAAGGGCTGGGAAGACATTGCTTATCACTCTGAAGCCAAGTGCAGCTCCACCCCACCATCCCTAGCAGACAGCTTTTGTTTAACACAGCCAAGGCTCACTGACATTGTGCTGCTGCTGCACTAAGCAAGATCAGAGGGTTAGCTCAGATCTCAGCAGTGCTAGAGACATGGTGGAGCAGTGCTGAGATGGAGCAGGCCTCTTCCAGACAACTCTTTGGTGGATAGGAGGCAATAGAAATGCTGGCTCTGTGGTTGTTTTGGAAGGTGTGCTGGTATGCCTGTAGCAGGAGGGCTGTACACCATCATTTTCAGATAATCCTTCCCAGCCTAGACAGTCCCTAGCCCAAAATGTGCCTGCAAGAGTGGAGGTGCCTGGATGTAAGCCCAGCTCGGGTTGGTCTCTGTGGGCCCTCTGCCGGGCAGCATCAGCTGGGAGGCACCCACAGAGTCAGAGCCAGGGAGATTATCTGAACTGAGCACAGCCCCTTTTGGAGCTAAAATTCATTTTTCCTAACATAGTGCCCTTCTCCCTGCCAAGAAAACGAGCTGGAGCATTACACAGCCCTCGCACAGAGCCACGCTCAGAAACATGTCCTGGGGCTGGGGACTTGCTGTGGGCACTGCTACAACCCCTCTGCCTGTGGGACCCACTGTCCCCACCTGGTACATACAGCTAAGGAGACAAGAGATTTTACTGTGTTTTATTTAGTAAAATGTTAAAATAAATAAATACAAATTGATCAGATGCTCTGTACCCCCTCCCCCCAACTTTAATTTGCTAAAATCTAAACACATTTGTACCAAAACTGAAACCACAAGGAACTTGAAGGCAGCAGATACTGCAGATCACTATGAGCATCAGGCTAAAAAAAATAGAGATATTTAAAAAACCCAAACCAGTTCACAAGTGGGTGTTCTCATGGTGTGATTCTGTGACAACAGAGCAGTACCAGTCAGAAAGGGCATTTTACACCAGGGCCTGCAAGGATGGGAGATTGGTGGGGAATGGGGCAGCACAGGTGCCATTGGCTCGTGGAGGACAGAGCCCGTGGCTTTGCCATTAGAAACCCAGCTGGGAGAGAAGCTGCCATCATCCCACACAGCACCAGGCCTGTGGCTGTGGGGACAGCTCTGCCAAAACTGGGCGCTGGTCACCAAAATCCCCTGGAGAAATCAGACAGACTGGGGGAGGGACCAGGCTTGGACACAGAGCCCTTCAGGGTCAGCTCCTGCTCCCGGGCCCATGCCAGGACTCCCACTTTACAGCTCAGTCTTGGTGAAACACCAGGGTGGGTGTGAGGGAATGGGACGAAGCATGGCACACAGGTGGGGCGGTGGCATCAATAGATCTATGGAGATGGTGCCACTGTGATCGCAGGAACGTGAAGCAATGATTGAAGCCTGAGTATTTTCTCCTAAACAAGAAGAGCTGCCTTCACAACCCTCCTGCCCTCAGCTGCAGACACAGTGGGTGTTTGCAGAGTAGAGCCAGTCAGCTCCCTAAAGAAAACTCGGCACGGGCAGCCACCCCAGTGCCGCACCAGACCTTGCAGGTGGCAGCAGCTCGCTACCACCTCTCTGTGTCCACAGGTCGGTACTAGCAGGCTCCCCTGCTCCCTGCTGTTATCTTGTTTAATCTTTGCTTAATGGAGTTTGCAACACATGCTTTGCTTCTGTGGGGCTGTGAGAGGAAGCCAAGACACCTCTGATAGCGTAAGATGGCACTTATGGGGGGACCATGCAGCTGTGATTGGAGTGAAGCGACTTGTGGGACACGACTGCTGCTGGCTCTGTTTGTGTGGGGCGGCCAGGAAACTGCCTAAGTCTCAGAGGCTTGTGCAGAAGCAAAAACCTCCCTTAAGGAGGGTCTTGGCTGCCTGTCACAGATGACATCAGGAGCAACTCAGAGACATCTTCTGGAAGGAAGAGCTGACAGGTAAGAAACTGCCTGTCTCTAGAGTCAATCACTGTTTTGATGTCAGTGATAATTGAAGTAAAGAAACATAAGGAACTGTGATTAGAAATTTCACGTTAGCCCAGAACAAGCAGAAACGTGCAGCCTTCTGCCACACCCAGCACGGAGCTTCTTTCAACAGTGCCTACCCCAGTGCCTGCAGCCATGGAAATCTGTTCTTCCAGACTCAGAACTGCCAGTACCTGCCTTACAGAGGGGAATGTGAGGCACAGAGCAATCACCTTCCCTCCCTCTGCAGTTCTGGCATGCCCCAACTGAGAGGCCAACACCTGGGTAACAAGCCAGGGGAACCCCTGGCCTCGCACGTGCACAGCATGTACCCAGTGCTGCTGCAGTATCAAACCTCAGTGCTGGGGATCCAAAATCAAGGGTGGCCACGGAACACAGCCCCAGCAGCTGCCCTGTCACACTGCCTCCCTTCCCCACCTGAGGTGTTCCCCCAAGGCTCACTAAGTTCTGGTTGCTCACTAAGAGAAGTGTTTTCTCAAAGCTCAAAGGCAACAATACTTCATTTGTTTTCCAACAAAACAGATGTAAGAAGGTTGGTGACAAAAGGGCAGGAATTGGTTGACGTTTACTTTTGCCAGTGTGAATTTAAGGAAAAAAAAAAAGCTACAAAAGGTGGTGCTGAGCTGGTTGATACTGCTCACTGCTGCTGCTGCCTTTCTGTGCCAGCTCTCCACGCAGGACAGACAGAGCCACGCTCGCAGGGCTTTTGAGTTCCCCAGGCACTCCTGACAGTAAGCAAGCCCTTAAGTACTTCTTCCTTTCTAGAACTAGGGACTGGGCTGAGTTTCTCCATCTGAAGCCTTTTGAACCTGCTTGGGTACTAGAGAGTGAAGAAGAACAGGCACAGAGCTGATCCCTGGTTACACAGGAGAGCTGGGACAGCTGTTTTCCCAGGAGGGTGCCCCATGGTCTGGCTGCTGAATGTAGCCTAGAGGCAGGCCCTCAGCTCCTCACAGGTTACTTTACATTTTACACATGCCCCTGTTTAGCTGCACTGGTGAAATGCCCCTTTTCGTGTGTCCGTAAAGAAACCAGATCCTGAGAAAACAGGGAGGCATTGCTCACACAGAGGGATTTTGGCACAGAACTGCCAAAGAGCAAGAATCCTGCCAGAGAGCAGGAATCTTGCACAGACACTCCAGGAGGTGGCTGAGAAGTACCTGAATCACGTCCTACTCCACATTGTCTCCTTCACTCACACAGAACCCAGGACCTCTGGGAGCTGATGCTGGTTTCAGCTAGGCCAATTGTAATACCTGAACTAGGAAGGTGCAACCACACCAGCAGAGCTGAACCTCTAGCTAGTTTTGGGAATGTTTCTTAGCCAAGAAAATGTTGAATTAATATGGTCCAGATTATAGTAGGCTCTGGCTGCCCCAAGGTCTGCTTGGTCTGCCTTATCCTGTGTTGTAGCTTAGAAGTCAAATAAGGCTCTTGTCAGGATGGGATCACTCAGCAGCAGAAGCAGAGCTAGGGATGAGTTAGTGCCTACTTCCTTTTCCATCTGCACCCAAGCAGCTCTTTCCTCCCACCACACCTGCTCCTTTTGGAATGTAGACCAACCCTTGTCAGAAATCGAGGTAGGATAAAGAGTGTTTTTGTTCTACTATTTCCACTGAACTTGCAAACCCTGTAACTGCAGGAATACCTCTCTACTCAGAAGGGAGTCCTGTTTCACTCCTGGGTTTTTCCTACCCTCACTTTCCCTCCTCATGTCTTTCCATATTTTTTTCCTCTCTGTTCTCCTTTACCCCATTCAACCTTTGTTTCCTTTGCCGCTCCTGCTTTTTCTCTTCCTTTCCATCTCCAGCCCTGTACCACTTCTCAAAAGAGGCTTCTGTCCTTTAATTTGTCCCTCACAGCATCCACCTCTGGCCCGGGGAGATGGGAAGCCCTGGCTATTCTCATGAGATACACTCCAGGGACTTGCACAGCACAGTGATTTCTACAGCACCTGTGCTCTGGGCAAGCCTCTTTTCCATTCACTACTCAGATATTTTAGTAATACTGACAGGGATACAGACAGACTCTCACACAGGTAAGCTCTTGGTTTTCTGAAACAAATTAACCTCTGGGAGAGGCGTTTGTCTTTTCATGGGTCTGTAATTACCAAGCTTACCAGTGCATGGTATAAATAATTTTCTTTATTGGCAAGTTGATCAACTGTGTGCTCAGCCTATACAAGACACAATGATGCAGAAAGTTCTTGTCCCAGATAAGAAAGAAACAGGAGGGAAATGGGAGCTAAGGGTAAAGGATAGAGAGACTCATATTTTTCAAGTATTACATTCCATTCTGTAGGAGTTACAAACAGGACTGAGGCTTAAAGAAGGATCTGAGTAAGACAGCAATAACCTGGAGACAAGACATCTGCATCTCTCACTTTTCCTGATCCCATCTGATTTTTGGGTCATTCCCTGGTCCAGGTCTGACAAGGATCCAACAGCATGTCACTGCAAGGTTTGCTCACACACTCTCAGAGACCAGCATCTAGCTGGCTGCTGGAGGGTTCCTTGGACCTTTTGCCTTCTGAATGCCAGAAACTAAAGAATCCATAGTGCTTGGGAATGGCCTTTGCTGAGGTAGTTTGTTGGCCAGGCAAGCCTAAGTGCCAAATGAATTAGCTGCACAACAAAACATCTTCCTCTTTCTCCAGGTTCCTGACTCTTACATACTTGTCAGAAAACACTTTGCAATAATCCAGCAAAGTCGGATTTGCCCTGGATCTCCAGAATTCCAAAGGAGGACAACAGGAGATGAAAAATGCTCAAAACAATCCTAAAAAGACACAATGAACGCTGCCCAAAGGGGGGTGGTCCACAAGGAAGTGTAATACTGGTATTTTGGTGGTTATCTGAGCAGCTCACTGCAAGAGGCCCTCAGTAAAAGAGTGAATTTGGTTTAACATCTTTATGTTATTTTAAAAACACATTTCATTAAAAGCATGTATTCATCATTAGTGCTTCAGAAGCAAAGAGGGCAGGGTGCCACCCAGCTCAGGAAAAAAAGAGAGAGAAACATGCACTGCAAATTCACAAATATTTGCTGCTGTATTCACACGGGAAAGAAATTTAAGAGTTTATTCCCTGTATTGTGGGCTGCCACAGCTTGGTGAGGCTACAAGGGAGATTTCACTTTGGGTTCTCCTGAAAGCTGACCATGCTGCTTTTCAGGGCTGTCTCTGCAACAGTACGGGGAAGATTATTTGAAGCCAAGGAGGTCAGAACTACGTTTCACATTTCTAGTCATATGGAATACAGATTTACTTTTTAAACCTAGTAAAGATAAAATGCAATATTCTTTTTCTGCCAACAATAAAACCAACAGATCTGCACATAAAATTACCACCTCTTTAATTTCCAGGCTTTTAATTCATATGCCCACTGACAGAAACTTGCTTGCAACATAGAACAAAGCCCTGTTTTGCTCATGCAAAACATTAGTTCCTCCTACCAACATGGTTAACTCCTGGCTAATGATGTCTTGGAAGAGTCAGCCATGCTACTCATCCTACCTTCCAATCATCCCTAGAAGTATTGTTTTCTCCACCTTTTGTACAGCACTGAACCAACTCTTGGCTCTAAACAAAGATAATGAGAACACCAATGATGATATTAATTCTTTTAGCCAGGTCACATTCCCACTCTGACCAGAACACATCTTTCCAGCTGTTTAAAGAACAGATTGCAAGGAGAAAGGAAAAAGCAACTTCTGCTTGCTCTGTTTCTGAGCAAAGGAGCAGAGTGACTTCTAAAAGCCCTTAGCACTGGGCTGAGAGGCAGGACCATCTCTGATATGAGATTCCTTGGTCTCATCTCTTCCCTCATAACAGATTTAAAAGCCACTTCTTTCCCACCAATGACATAAGAATTAGTTAATATCTTGATGATGGTTTGGAAATACAAAACCACAGCTGTTTGACAGCTTCTCAAAGAGCAGAAGTTTTAGTACAAACTCATTCTATCTCAAATATTACCTGAGAAAAAAAAACCCAAATCAATACAAACCCAAAAGATGAGCTTGGTCTTTAAGCAGTCAGAGAGTTTAAATTTGTCCTTGACTGGAACCTCTTACAGCTGCTAGGAAAAAAAAAAAAACATTCTCCTCCATCTTTAGTGAACACCAATTCCCCTTCCACCCTACTGTTGGTAATTGGGCAGAAATAACCCCAATTTACTCTGTCTACAGAGCAGCATCATTGCCAGTGTCAGTGCAGCCCTGAGAATGCTCCTTGCCTATTGGCTGATACTGTTGCAGAGCCAGGAGAAAAAGTATCCAAACAGGATCAGTGAGAGAGAAAGAAAACTACCTAAGCAGCATCAAAATGTCTAAGATCATTTTTCTGCCAAGTAACGATTAACTAAAGGCATCCATTTACAGACTGGAACACAAATGCTGAAACAAAAGGGATATAAAATTCTGTCCTTATTTACTTGGGTTTTGGAGACAAGCAGATGCCTCAGGAAAGCAGTAATAGCTTTTTTAACATCTCCTGGCTGGTTAACTGTGCTCAGATTTAAATATGGCTACTAGTGAAATTCACTTCCATCCTCTCCTGAATCAGCAAGGAAAACAGAAGGACTATCAAGTCTCCAGGCATAGCCTCCTACCTCCAAATAGTGCAGTGCTTCCAAGAGAGCTCAGGTTAACTCAGAAATAAGAGCATGAGAACCACAAAGACAGCACACCTATCCCTGGAGACGGTCTCTTATCAGGAATGCTCAATAGTTCAGAAGATGATGTTAAGAATCACCCAGGTGTTCAACTAAAGACCACCATGTTCCAAAAATCAGTGTCTCCTGAATATCTGGCTGTTGGCTGATGGCTCATATTCTATAGAAGGCTCACGTTCAGTTAGTTTTTTCTCTTCAACCCTTGAAGTAGACAGTCCTTTGTTTAAATGCTATGGGTTGCTGGCCTAGTGCTGCCCAATGGTAATGACCCCATTGGTGACTGGATTGATGGAAGGACATTTTCAGTATGATCTGTTTTGTTGCTGTCTGCCCGGCTGTCAGTCTCCCTGCCACTTCTGCTAACTACTTATCCTTCCAGCTCTGCTAGTTCCAGAACAGAGCTCAAACATCAAAAGACAGAGTTGGGGTTATCACTGCTTCAGCTGAAAAGTGCATGTAAGAGTCACTTTCCCAACTGAGACAAATGTGAGAACTCAGGATATCAGTTCTGAGCTCAGAGCTGAAAATAGTGCACACTCCTACAGAAGGAATAGAAGTCCTTAAAGGGCAGAAGGGCAACCTAAAGGAGAGGGAATAAAACAGCTCCAAGAACCCCACAGAAGCCCACTTAGCTGGGGCAGCAAAGAAACCCTCTCAGGCTATGTAGTGTCTGGAGTATTCACTTGCTCAGAAACACATCCTTGAAATGCAAAGCTTTTCTATCTTCCACTAAAAACAGGTGAGCAGGTCTGCCTCGCCACCCAACACACGCTCTCAAGGCCACCACACCGGGACACTGCCTCACCTTGTGTGTGCAACGGCTCAGCGCTGCTCCCACTGGAAGCAAAGGGAGTTTTCCCAGTACTTCCAGTGGAAATGGGCTTTGCCCAAATGTGTATATGCAGTAGTGAAACCAGACAGCTCTGGGACACAACCCGATGTGACCGGAATCAGCACCCTAAACTGAGGCAGACCCCACAGAGAGGAAGCACAAGGCAGGCTCTGCTCTCTAGAGTGAAAAGATTATACACAGAGATGAACTTCTTAAACAAGAGGAGATAACAGAGGCCGATTTCAGTCCAACTCACTGTCTTTCATTCTCAAGCTCGAATCAGTCTGTATCACAGAACTAGTAATGCCTTAAACAAGCACACTGCCAACTGCTTTTCTCTGGGTTACAAACACATGGAAGAATGGGAGAGAGATGGTAACAGCAGAGACAAGCCTGGGAGATCCTCCAGGTGGGGCGAGATCCAGCACTGTAGGATTTGATTCTCTTTAGACTTTAGCCAGTAGATGTATGGTACAACCTATGGAAACTGTCCCATTAGATTTTAGAACACAAACACAGCAGAATGTCATCATAAATAAGCAAAGTCTGTGTTAAAAAATTCTAAGTACACAGCATTTTCTCCAGTTCTGACACCTTTTTAATAGAAATCACTTGTTTAGGAAACAAATAGCACTTTTGTAATTTTTTTACAATGTTTCTTACCTTGATCTTATTTTAAGTAACACTAGGAAGACCTCAATATCTTTTATTTTCCTTTTTAATTTAAAAAAGTTGGTTTTTTTCCCCCAGATACAAAGATTTTGCCCTTGCATAAAAAAACAGTGCCCAAAACGATGACACAAGGACTCACAAAGACTCACTGTATCTCACTGACACTATTACTTCTAATCTATACCATGCAAGGTCCCATCTACCTCTTTAATTAGACTGTCAGCCTGAAAAACAGCTTTTCTATTCCTTATTTAGTTCTTGTTACCAAAAGAAGAGAAAGGAAGTGAAAGAAAAGGACATTTCTCTGTTGAGTTCACACATCTGGGTTATGTGCTACTTTGTTCAGGACACCTTTGTTGTTTATAAATACAGAAAAGGGATGGAATCTCATTTTCAAGTAATTGAAGCACATTTTCTCTTGGGACACCTCCATCCAATGCTCCAAGCTGACCCTGGATTCTGGCCCTCTATTTTCCCATTCCCAACACGGACTTTCTGGATCAGTGTGAGGACCCACAGGCTCTCAGGCACATGGTGTGATTCTTGGGGTGTCCTGCGTAGGGCCAGGAGTTGGACTCGGTGATCCTGATGGGTCCCTTTAAACTCAGCATATTCTATGATTCTATGTGCTGGTTACTCAGTGAAAAGTCCATCTCCTTTCCTTTTGTACATCTCCTGTCTAAACAATAGTAAATACTGCTTATTTGATAGACTTGTCCCTTCTGGGCACTGGGATTTGATAATTTATATTTCTGGTTTTTTGGTTTAATAGTACTGAGAGTTTAGAAACAGGAAAAGCCCATGGGCTCTTTGGACTTATTTTTGTTTTCCCCTAGCTAAACAAACTGTTCTGCAAATAGGAACTTGAAACCTGCTCTCCTCCCTTATCCCTGCTCCTCACCCCAAACAAAAATAAAACAAACCTATAGTGGCTGTGGAGGCTGCTGCAGGCACACACTGGTGTAAAATATAGAGAGAGTAAATATATTATTTCACTTGGCATGGTGCTGGCAAAGAACCCCCAGCTGGCACTATTCATGTAACATGATCCAAACTTCGCATGTACACACAGAATAAGAAGGATCAATTGGCAAACTCCGGTGCCGCCTGGCACAAGCATCTTCACGCTCTCTCTGGAACCAAAGAACTAAAGAATTCTGCACTTTCCAGAAGAAATCCAGTTTTGCTTTTCTAGAGTTTCTTTATTTTGCTCTTTCTCCTCGCCGCCACCTCCCTTGGCTCCTTCTTTACTTCACTGTGTTATTTAGTCTCATCGCCCTTGTTACAGTTCACCATGCAGCTCTGGGAAGGGGAAGGGGCTAAGGTGGAGGTGGCAGCATTAGTATTGTTAGTGGAGTCCATGCCGTTGGAGATGGCTACTGAATTGACCTCAGAGTTTATGGGTTTTGAAAGGTCGATGCCTTGGATGAGGCGGATCAGCTGTTTTACCTTCTCCAAGGAGCTGTGCATCTCCTTCTGTTTTGCAAGGATGGTATTCTTCATTTCCATGCATTTCTACAGCAAAACAGAAAGGCAGTAATAAGTTCAAGCTTATGAATGAAAGAAGATAAGAGAAGGAATATGATGTTCACAGATCTAAATGTAAGTACCCAGAAAAGACTGCAGCTGCAATTTCACTTTTCCAGCCTAGAAAAAAAAAAACAGTCTCTAGTCTGTGTTCACAGCAGAAGTCATATTTGCAGGCTGAGGAAATAAATTGCCAAGACATAGCTGTCACCTGGTATCGCTCCCTTTCATTCCAAGGTGTTGTGCAAATGAACACAGACAGCTCCATCCTTTTGTGTTGCTTTTGAAGGAAAACTTCCAAGTGTATGTTCTTACTATTTTTTTCTATTAGTATTGCATTACTGAAATGTCTTTAGCTCAGATCTGCAAGCTCAGGCATCCCACTGCAGCTGACTGCTGACAGTGTGTGTGCAAACCATTAGTGGGATACAGCCTTTGCTTTCACATACATTTTAGCAGGAACATCACTTCCTTCTCTCAATAAGTAAAAGGGCACTTGAAAAGGAAACCAAACTCCTCTTCACTTGAAAATCTTATTTTGTGGCCACTTCATTCTCTTAGAAGTGGTAGTAACATAGCCAGCTCATCACTGAAGAGTCAGGGTAAGACTTTTTAAAAAAGCCCACAAATGATGTTTCAAGAGTGAAAAACTGCTTCTATGTATATTTGAAACTCACAAAAATGAGGAAACAGTAACTATGTCTTTTACACTCAGGTTTTGGAAGATGGCAACCTTCCTACATTTTGTAAATCTTTTATCCATGCTGATCTCCAGACACTATTAGTTTTAGCTTTACTATTTTCACATGCAGCTCATGGCATCACAATAACACTAAAAAATCCAGACCTGATGTGCCTGCTTTGGACAGGTCCACTGTAAGTATAAACATTCTATTTGCCCACCGCCAACCCCTCATGTTAAGGGCTTGCATCTGCCTGGGTACATCCCTGAGAAGCAGCATAAGTTGTCTAGTGCTGCTCAGGCTACACCCAGCTACTGCTAACCAGAAGGTGACAGTCCCCAGGACTGCTAACCAGCACCTCACAATCATTTTATTTGTATTGACAAGCACTGAGAGGTCTGTAAACATGGGACACTTTTGCTCTAATAGGCAAAGACAGGCAGCCTGGAAGGTGCATCTGTATCTAAAAAGAAAAGTCTGATGTTATGAATCCAGCCTTACAGATGTTGCCACACAGCAGGTTTTGCTTTTTTTCATTATGTGATACTGACTAGGGCTGCACCAATGAGGGGCTTAAACTTTACACTGATTTGCATATTAAGGTGAGAAGAGTGACCAAATTAATATGTATATACCAATCACTGCAATAAACTAAGGTGGAAACTAAAGCTTCTGGTTTGAACTATGACATTGTCTAGTTAATACCATGCAAAGACATGTGCAGTGCCCAGCTGCTGACTGCCAGGGCAACACGTCAAGGTCCTGAGAGTCAGCCATGAGTAAATGGTCGCTTTTGCTTCAGAAGGGTCTGGAGAGTGCACCAAGGCTGTAACTCTCACTACACAGAGGCCCAACCATTCTTGTTTAAGTGAGCCACTAGAGAATTGGACTCCATCTACTGCCCACAGACAAAAACACTCTGGGTCATTTTTGTCACCTGCTGATAGTATATGTCACCGTATGTCTACCTGTATGTTCAGCATGAATCATGTATAGGAGACTCAATGTAAGAATACGTTGGCTTTATTTCATTCCTGCTCCCCAAAGTCCTAAAAAGCAACAGAAAGCGCTGACTCAATTCTACATAAATCCAGTGGATGACAGGTCTGGTCTATGGAGTCACTCTGTAATAGTTTTCTCCCTGCATTGTGGCACCAGAACACAGGTGAAGGGTTATTTGGGAGGACAGTACTTACTGTTATAGAATTGCTGAGCTGTTTGACCTTCTGCTCTAGTTGTTCTCTTTCCTGTTTTAAATCTGAACTCCATTTAAGTAGTTTCTGTTTTTCCTCTTCTTTTGCTGCAAAACAGAGTATTAATCAGAATATTTAAAATCTTTCCCTTACAACAATAGATAGAGGGTCGAAACTGCTTCATGTAAAGAGGGGAATTGTGTTAAATCAATGCTTATCAACTCGTGCACTGAATCACCCCCAAAATTTTACCTACAGACACAAGCATGACAAGCTTAAGAAATATTTAGCCTGCTATTTTCACTTCACTAGTGATTAAGGTTATTTCCTTTTGTATGACAAAATTTCCTTTTGTAAATGAAGTACCATTCTATCCCATTCCCAAAATAACATCTTCTATTAAAAGTGAAAGAAAAGTGTTCATCATTTTCTTACCTGCTTTATATGCAATATATGAATGAACAATTGCTAAAGTTCCTGGCCATGGGATTGCTTCTTCCTTCTTTAGCATCTGAAAGAAAATTTTCATAGAGATTTAGCTGGTAAAAAAACTTACCTCAGAGAAAGCAAAAAGGAGAGTGAGAAAGAGGAAAAGACTGAAGATTTTCTTTCATGGCTATCATTAGCCTCAGCCCTGTTACCATGAAGCTTCACAGACCTGATCTGAGATTTAACAGAGGGAATTATTCACAACTGTATTGTGGCTCCTACAAAGCGAGCCTATTTCTTACAAATGTCAGCATTTTCTTAAATCCCCTCCATAGCCACAAATAAAGTCTACTAATGATACTGAACAACTTAAAAGAGGAATGAAAAGATAATATATCTGAACTCAAAACTTGCCAGGAGATATAAACATTACTTCATGATTCAGACAAATTGCTGATCTTAGTTTTTCTGGGAAAAAAGTTTTCATGCTGAAGCCTAGTCTCCACACCATATATTCAAACATCCCACTTCCTGGCTAGTAAAACATTAAACTGTCCTATCACCCCTTCTTATCAGAATCATCTTAATAGACTTGTCAAACTCTCTTTATAAGGGCAAGCACCATTTATGTCTTTTGGATCCTTCCTGCATTTTGCTTCCTAACAAACTTTAAGAGTAAGGACACATATTTTTAGTACATAATCAGAGTGGTGTCTCAGAACACAGAAGACTTGGTTGGCTTGCACTGAAGTTACTCAAATTTCCTCCCTAGTTTTGTTGGAAGCTATCACAGAAACATGAAGAGGAGGGATAAGATGAGAGCAGGCAAGAGCAGGAGCACCCAAGTCATAATACTCCCTCCTCTCTGGCAACTACTGACCAAGTCACTGGAGCTTTGCATTTTCATTCTTTTGAGCAGCACATCAGAAAACAGCACAGGCTGTTTTCTTACGTTATCACCTGGTGCACCACAGGCCAGGCGGGTGACCAAGCAATGTGCTGCGTTAGACAGGACACAGCTGCAGACTGCCTATTATCAGCAACCCTTTGCAACTCCTGGAGCTCCATGGAAGGGTTAGGAATATAATAGTTTACTTCTTCATCTTGTAATCGCAATGCAATTGTAAACAAAATATTAAAATAAAACCTGCTCACTTCAACTGCATTTTCAGAGAGTGATCTGGAAGGAAGAACCATGAAACTGTTCTCTTCTACTCTTTATATTGATACTGGATAATATTATTAAAGAGATCACTGAATACAACCTTTCTGATTTTTGATTTTTATATGCAAACAGGGGCTTATATTTGTTCTATCTATTGAGGTAGGCTTGTGCAAATGTTTTATTTATTTGTCCAGAAGAATATACTAATAGCTTTTGAAGAAACAATGAGCTTAAGATGAACGGCAGAACTTCTATGGGTTGTAGATAATCTTTCCCCAAAGTCTGCATGTTTTGTTCCAGAAAAAAAGAGTAAAAACATAAGGGTAACAAATAAGAACCCTAAATTTGGAAGCAAGACCCAACAGTTTTGCATTAGCACACATTCCAGCAGAGGTAATAATCTGATGAAATTCACACAAGCCTTACTGCACATCAAATAGATTTCTTCCGTGTCAGGCTGTCTTGGTCTAAGTAACCCAAGCAATCTGGTTATTTTCTGGAACACCAAGAAATCTTCACATGCATTGTACATAACTCCCCATCTGTCACACAATACCTGGTCTTGACATTTGGGACAGATCCACATGCCCTTGGGAATGGTTTTCAGAGGCGGATCCAGACAATCCAGGTGATAAACACGCGAACACGTGTCACACATCAGCAACTGCCCGCTTTTTCTGCAAACACTGCAAAAATCCTCATGGATATCACCCTACAAAATTGAGGGGAAAGGGTTTGGGTGAGAGAAAGCGAGAGAGAGAAGGCAAAAAGTGAATTTTGGCCTTTGATATCTGCATGTTAGTTGACTTCAAAGATTACAGTACTAACTGTTTCTAAGGGGATTCCAAAAGGTCAAGCCCTTTTTAGACTGTGAAACAGGAAAACCATGCCAGATGTCAGAAACACTGACATCTGTCCTCCCAAACACTCTCTCTCTCCTCCCAAGGCAAAATGGTACAGCAAATGCTTATTACCATAGCTTTTCGTAACAACTGCTACCCCTTAGTCTTTCTTCAAGATTCTTTCTTTACCCTGATCTTTTTATTTGCCTGAAGTGATGAGCTACCCACTTTCTTAACCCTCCTGATTTTTGGATGTAAGCCCAACTCCACTCCAGGAATGCTGATTAGGCTGTCTCTTGCCAGTAATAGTATGTAAGAAACCCCAACCGAGTGACTTAAAAGAACACTGTCAAATATTTAGGCCACCTTTAAAAATGAAACCGCAAGGAAAAGGTGTTGTGCTTCTAAATGAAAAAGAATAGAATGAATTATGTTCTGAGACAATTCATTTTACTTCACTTGGGCTACCTCAAGTAGCATCAAAACAGCTGTGACTCAACTTTCTCCTTCTCTATAGAGAGTGGATTGTTTCATCACTAACACAGACTGAGTGCCAGGACAAAAAAATACCAAGAGAGATTTTCTAACATTTTTTTTAAAAGAAAGAATTGAAAACATGACTGGCCGTGCCTTTTAAACAACTAAGTTTAGTTACTATTGCCTTCCCATCAAGAGAATTCTTTCCTACAGCCATTAACATCCAAAAAAATTAGGTCTGATTTTTGTTTATTTTTCTTCTTTCTCTCTTCTACTGTTTTGATTTAATTTTTGGATATTTGAACAAAGAGGCATGATAGAAAGATAGCTTGGCATTCATAGAGGAAGCAAGGGGCACCCCACTCTCTCCTCTGACCACTGGGCTATCCTGGCAACTCCACACATTCAAGGCCCTATCTGGAGTCCGAAGCACACACTTGTCACTGACTACAATGAAGTTTCACAGACCCTCCCCAGATCTGCAATACTGCAATTTTAAGATGTGTGTGCTGAGCAGAACTGTGGGTACACACTCCCCTGTATGAAATACCAGCGTATGCAAGGTTTCATTTTGACACAGATCATCTCTTCCTGTGTGCAAATAATTTCTATCAGTTTGGAGGGATAGCAGATTTGGCCATGCACTCACGCATTAAAGTGCCAGGCAAGAAAAATTACAGGAATCTCTACTATGGATACCATAATACACATGTAAAAAGAATGACGCATGAACAATCTGCTCAGGTTTCTACTTCCCAGATCTACTGCTGATGAGGCCCTTCTTCAAAGGGAAGGCTATTCTTAATTCCCAAGGTTAACACTGATTTCATGTTTTGTAAAGGATCAATCTTCAGTGAATTTTCAGTGCCATGTTTTGGATCCATAACTCCCAGGGACCATTGAGAGCTGAGTTATAGTATTACTTCATCCTTTAACACTAAAGAGTTCCTCAGTGTTAAATGAAGATCTAATTGAGTGACATTTCATGCTTCTTGTGAAGTGATGTGTTGTAAGCAGGCTGAGAAGAACTTCTTTCCCTCTATCATGAATTCTCTGAATACAAGGAAAAGGCAGCAGGCAAGAGATGTCATATAAGCCAAAAAAAAATCCTCTTCAAGATAAGGAAAAGTTTAAGGGGGGAATTCTCTCATTTTAGGGAAAAAAAAGTGTTCTAGAGACTTATGTATCTTAAGATGCTTTAGTTGCCACAGACTACTGTAGCTCTTGGTAACAAAGTTCAAAATTACTGGTGTGCTGAAAACCAAATCTGTTACATCTCATACCCTGCAGAAAGAGACCTACAAAAGAGACAGGTGCTGTTTCTTCTTGAGGGGGAGACACTTAGAAATTTAGACCCAGAATATCCCAAACTCAACTGAATGCTGCAAAGCCAGTAGTGACACAGATAACCAGAGTGCAGTGCAGCTGAATGTGTGGAGATGACAACACACATGCACAAAATTTGCAGTTCTGGTTTTGGTATTGCAAAATTCAGGGTATTTCCTCAGCATTAACAACTGTCCTTATCAAAACCCCAGCCAGTGTTTGATTCCAAAGAAATGGCCCAGGTCTTATGGGCAGTTAATAAATACATGCATAAAGAGGGGGCTGGATTTGGTGTTGTGACATGCACCCCACTAACCTCAGCTTCTGAAGCAGCTTTGTGTAGGCTACGGCCATCCAACTTAGGCTAGAGCAGAGCTCACTGAGGCTGCTCTGACATGCTACAGGCTGAAGTGACTGAAGAATAATTTCAGAACAGATATCATAAAAGGTGATTTAATGTCACTTTCTGCTCTACTTCCTCTTCACCAGGGAACAGGAAAATAAATTTAAGCTTTCTGGACAGCTAACAGTTTTCTTTATTTTGATAAAGTGTCTAGAGCAGCAGGGCTTGGCTTTAGGCAACAGAACTGAATAATACAGTATCAAATGTATTTTTTGCTTGGGTATGTAATATCTATACTTATATGTACATTTCACTGGAATAACATGGGAAAACTAAATGTTCTGCAACAGGAATTGTTCATGACCATACAAATAAAGATGATCATAGTGTATGATGTAAGTGAATTAAATTATCAGAAGCAATACTAATTCTGTCATTTCCTAACTTTTATAGGCTTGACTTTGCAATCTGAATGTTCTACAATGCTCCTCTCAATTGAAAACCTGTTTTGATGTGTTTACTAATAAAAAGGCATTTTGTGACCAAAGACTTGCATCATCACTAAAATGGAGATTTTTGCACAGTCCTTACTGCTGAGTAATTGACAGTCAAAGGCAATTGCCATCTTCCAGGAGAATATGCCACTACTGCATGAGGGAGAACCACACATAACCAAGTGGCTCATAGAAAAATGCCAAATAGGAAAAAAAAAGTGAGAGAGAAAGAGAGAGAGAAAAAAAGAGGTTTTGTTCAGTCCTGCCTACTGCATTATTTCCTTCCTTTTCTGAGGGTCTAGTCCTACTTTCTACCCCTCCATCCTTATCACCAAACCCATCTTAAGTTTCTGCTTCATCCTCCCTTCAAAATTGCTCCTTGTCATTCAGAGAGTAGCATTTCAGGAGAAATTCAAGAAGGCTGTTCTGGTCCACTGTGCCTGATGTCAAGTGCTTGGTCTGATTTGCAATTTTCATAGGGTGGCTAAACACATAGATTACTCAAGTGCTAAATCAAATTTCCTTTCTAAAGCCTAGAGGAATTAGACCCTACATGCAAAAACATTTTAAAGATAGGCAAAGCTGCAGTTTTCTTCTTCATCTGTCTGATGAATTGCTCAATTATTTTAACTAAGACTTCTGAAATAGCCCTTTCCTTAGGCATGCACTTGTGTTTTCATTTTTAAGTGTTCAAAAGTTCCAAATCAGAGTCTGTAAATACAGAAAACATTTTCTGTCCTATCTAGAATACACTTTTCTATATTCACATAATCTGCTAACAGTGACATGGTCTGGCCTCACTGCCAAAAGAAGTGATCCTGATTCTTCCTGATTTCTCTGTATGCCTATTCATTTCACCCTGCATGAAGCTGGCACAAGAATATTTGTGCCTATAAAACTAACTGGATTAGGGTGTGATCCTGGCTAAGACTAACAATTTTTAGCTATGTCAGTTCCCTGATGCAGATCACTATGTGGCCTCAGATATGTCTGTGCTGAAACAACACAGGACACGAGGCATTTAAAGGATGAGAAAAGGCAGCTGGTGACAGGCAGGATAGCTGTCCTCAGTGGCAGCACCTGGCATAAACTGTGGCATGAGCATTTCAGTGGATGCTGTATTCTCCATTGATTTGAGTTGCAAGGTCCTTAAATGTCAAAGAACAAATCCATTCCTCTTTGTCTTCACCACCAGCATGACTCGTACTATTGCTGTTTAAATACAGAGTACTTTTCCAGCACTATATTGCACTTCTCCAGCCAAGGATGCTGAGGATTTTTACAAGTATTGCTAAGTTCTCAAAACTCAGACAGGAAAAGCACGCAGCATGACAAATACATAAATAGAGGAAACCAAATCACAAAAAAGGGATGTGAGTGCACAAGATTATACAGCAATCTTAGGAGAACATATTAAAAGAAGAACACCTTCCATCTTATGACGGCAATTGGAAACCATTCCTTTCTTTACAATTAGCAAGAACTACAAGATGTGACGAAGAACAGATATTTACCTCCTTTCGGATATTTTGCTGTCTCTGAAGATTCACATTTTGTTTCATAGTTTATTTTTAATTAAAAAATTTTATGAGCACTTTGAAATATATTTTCTACTTTCACACATATTTTATATTAAATGGAATTCAATACCAAGTATTTCTGGAAATTCTACCAAATTAGCCCAATTGAAAGTGAATATGTATTGAATGTAACTTTGGTATAAAAGTCTTTAGAAAACTCAAGCTCTTTAAAAAAATTAGTTCTATTGCATATGTATAAACTAAATGCCTTGTCTGGGAATGTTAAAGGGGATATATATATTATTTTATAGGGGAAGGAGTGTTACTGCTCTGTATTATGATATGTTCATGTAAGAGAGCATGTTTGTTACCTGCTAGATAATCTTCCATTGTCTGCTTTAAATCACTTCAACTTTCATTAATTAATGGATATTAAAGCAATCCAGAACCTAGACCTATATACAATCCTAATTTAGAAAATTAAGGGCATTCAGAACTAGATTTGAATGCTACAGAAATTTATTCTTGATTTAGCTTGCTGCCATCAGGCACTGCAGAAAGCAGGGCAACAACTCATCATACTCTTTTGAGAGCTCTTACACAGTAGGAGAAGACTCGGCACTATACACACACACACATCAGAGATGGAAAAGACCCCCACCACATTATCCAGTCCTTCTCTTGGGGCCAATGAAAAATATGTGCTCTTCAGCATATTTGCAAGTTATCTGTACTGCTTATTTTTAAAAGTACCCAGAGATGGAGCTGTCCCACCTTATCCATGAGGGGCTGTCCCACAGTCCCATTCACTTGGCTGTCACGAAAGGGTTTTTGCAGTTAAGTGCTATCCTGCTCTCAAAAATGACTATATAAAAGAGAACCTTGTAATTCCACATGCGTATTCCCTGGGTATCAGAATTGCATCTATTTATTCCAGTGCTTCAGACACACAGTTGTACTACTTCTATTCCTGTAACTTCTGCAGAACAAATACAGTGGCAAGGAACTGGCTTCTATTCCCTGTTCTGTGGGGTCAGTTGGTCTCTCAGTCTATGTTCTCACAGTGGTGTAACTATACAAATGAAAATAAAACAACCCAACTTTTCCTTAAAGATCATTTCAAATGGCTGGGCCTCAAGTACATATGACAACGTCTTTTCTAAAAGAATGACTGCAGAAGGGGTTTGTAGCACTGGTATGAAGAAATAAGCAAGCACCTTTTGATTCTTAAGCTGTGCCCTGAAAATACCAGTCTTTAAAAAGCAAGCACTTAAATGAAAGTACACTCCAGCTCCTGAGAAAAGTTTTACCCCCACTGAACAGTCAAAACAGACTTTCTGCCAAATCAGTGTTGAATGCTGCTCCTGACTGTTCTGCATGACGAAGCAGTTTCCAGCCTTCTCTCATTACAGAAACACAACTTTTTGTTATTGTGGCCTGTAACTAATACTTTACATTCTCCTCTTCCCCCACCCCCCCCGCCCCTGGCCCCTTCTCATGGATGACAGATTCAATTCAGTCAGACAAGATCTCAGACACTACACAAAGGAAATGAGCTCATCTAGCATGCCTGGTGCCTCCCAATGTTTCAATCCACTGAAGGAGTTATAAATAAAATCTCCACAGGATAACAACATAGGTGCAGGAGGAAAAAGGGAAGTGTTAAAAAAAGTTTAAAAGTGTTAAAAAAATGCTGGACTGTTTCACTGCACTGAATCAGGACAAATGATGAGTGAGATTAAAGAAACAACATCTGCAATGATTTTCCTTGTGTCCATTTTGCATAATTTTCTAAAAGTAACCCCCTCCCCAAGAGTTACTTACGTCTGTGGAGCTGGGGCTAGGCAGGGACACGGGCTGAACAGCTGCGGGAAAAGTAAATGTGGTCTCTGTCTTTTCATTTTCAGGGGAGTCAGGATAACTGGACAGAGGGGACGTGGGGGTCAAAGCCCCGAACCCCAACACCGTGTTGTATTTAGGTGGACGACCTACATATTAACAACAGGGAACACAAACGAAAAAAAAAAAGAAAGGAAAAATGATCTTACATACCTTTGGCCAGTGGTCCTCATTGGCTAGCGTGAAAAAGGAAATGATGCAGCACAGAGAGGAAGTTAATATAAAAGTTACAAGTGGAAGGACAGAAGCAAAGATTTAAACATTTTTAGAAATCTTTAAGTAGAATTTTGCAAGGAAAGAACATTTAAAAGATGTATTTGAGAAGGAAATAGAAATAAGCTCTGTAGAGGGTCAAAGAATCATTCCCAAAAAAGCAGCATGGGGAGAGGTGCTACTCCTAGAAATGAGGCTATTTAGTTTTTAGGGGAAACATGTTGGCATCAAAGCTCCACAGAAGCTACAATAGCTACTATTAAATCCCTTCTGCTGTTATCCCACACCTCCCTATCTTTCTAGTGCCAGCATAAATCTACACAAAGGTTAAGTCCTTTATCAGAGGCCAACACTCACCACCCCCCTGCTTTTCTTCCCCATTTTTTAAACCTGTTAATTCACAGATCAGCACTTTCTACCCAGCTGGTACATTTTTAAAATTAGGCTACCTAAGAACAGGTCTTGTTGTCTGACCCATAACTACGATCAGTTTTAACCTACCACTGGTCTTCTACTGTAACCCACTCCAAGTTCTGTGTTCTTTCTTAGACTTTCTCAGCCAAGTGCGTTTGATTATGTACAATTCCTAGATACTGCTTTAGATTAGCAGATGTGCAAAATGTCTTCATAACAATTCTTATAAAATTATGAATGCAAAGCAAGACAGCAAAAAGCCCAGTACGCAACTGTCATTTCTGCCTTCCTTCTCCAGGGTAATTTATGGATATATAAACATAAAGGAGTTAGGATCTAGGAATAATTCCCCAGATCTTATGTTTACAGATTGTCAGTCTTTACCTATTAACATGCTAAACCTTGCATTTAAGGTCTGGATATGTTCCAGAACTAAGAATGTCCTTGGAAATGGATTTCTGCTAGTGATGTCCATGGGTGAAATTTCTGACATGTTCAGCACCATCTATAATTAAACTAAAGCTCTCAAGGGCACATGCTTACAAAAGCTTTTCACTCAATATACTGCTGTATTAAATTACAGAAAAAAATGTATACTTCCAAATCTTTTGTCAGTTGAAAACATGTGCTACTAATTTGGTGCTGATGCAATGTAAAGGCTCACAAAAGGTTGAGAGGAAAAAAACCAAAGCATAATAGTCAGTTGCAAAAACAAGCTAAGAGAGAATCAAGTACAAATGCATGCAATCATTTTCATTGATACAGTAATTGTTCACAATAAGGTCTAAAATAAAATTAAGATATCATTACTAGCAGAAGGAACATTTACTTATCCACAGAGTAAATGCAAAAACTCTCTCTATTTAAAATCTACATCATATAATTTTTTAAAATACATTTAATGTTATTAGGGGATAGCAGTAGAGACATGTCTTTTATTTAAAAACAGCATAGCTGCAGAGGACTGAAAACACGTATCAAGAAGAGAACATGACAAATTAATCTTTCATCTTGCAGCCAAAACCCCCAAAAGATAATGGAACTGATCAGTGCTAGGTGGGACTGGTTTATTTTTAATCTGATTGATTACTTTTTTTAGACAGAAAACTTAAGAATAGAGAAGGTATTATGAGTCTTTAAGGACTGCAGAAAATCATCAAAAATCAGGTAAAGATTGTCAGATAGGTTGTGGTACAAATAATGGCATCACATTCTCTCCCACGCTGTTCTTTGTCACCATAATCTAAGTCTTAAAATTTTACTTGTTCTACAGAATAATTTCTTCTGAATAATACTGCATACCTATATGAAAGATCATCTCTCATTTTAGGACAAGTGGCACTCTGGTTGCAGTAAAGTGCTTAGTATGAGCACAATAGCTTTTCTCACTCAAGGTAGGTTCTTTTGAAGGACCCATCACTACTCCCAGTAGGGAACGAGGCTTTTGTCACACTAAGTTTCCTCTCCTATTCAGGGCACAGATGCTTTTTCCATAACCACTGTCTTCTTGACAGTAACAATACAATCTAGTCATTAACAAGGGGGTCTTGACAGCAGTTTACTATCACTAAATGATGTTCAAACATCTTACATTTCTAGTGAAAATCTAGCGAATTGGGTGTTTTTTGTTTGGTTTTTTTTGAGAGTGAAACTGAAATAAAACATCGAGGTGCCTAATAGAACTTGCTATGCTAATCCCTAGAAGTCATGTTCTTTGCCTACCATGGAAATTTACTGGACAAGTGAATTACTGTAGAGTCCTTCTTGTTTTGCTCTTCAAATCAACATGGGGACTACAAATGCAACATGGAGAAAGAGGCATTGGGCAGAGAGATGGGTCTGGGTATACCTCACCTCTTTTACGTGTCCCAGGATGCATTGTGCTGTTCAGGTACGTCACGGTACTCTTCTTGCGCTGCAGGGAAGAATGGAACAATTTCTGTTGGGGAACATCTCTGGTAATAACTATATGAAGTAGCTGAGGAACAGCACAGTTAAGTTCTAAGTGAGATTACTGGCTTTTGTGTTTTCTAAAGAACACCTTCAGAAAGATTAGCTTTTTCACACTGCTTCTGACATCTGAACTGCTTCATGCTGATACACAAGCTGACCAACACACACTGCCATTTGACGTCAGCTTTATAAAGGAGCAGGCAGAACAATACGTAAGTACTAGAAGAACATCCCGATGTATTTACTATTTAAAAATCTGAGGGTCATGTCATTGCAATTGCTTTTTGAACTATAAATGATAGCTTGCCTTTCTAGTTAGAACAGAGAAAGCTTAGAAGGTAGCAAGATGTTAGAAAGACACTCAAGATCAGAATTAAAATACCACCATCCCCCAGCAAAAAATTAATACCTCAGGCTCAAAAACGGCTCCACTGTACACTGGATTTGCTGTTGTCCTTCTTTTCCTCTCTTGTCGCTTACTTTGGATTTCTTGTAAAACAAAACATCCAGGTTAGAAAACCATGGATTTCAGAAATTATATACAGTCCTCAGAATACAGTTTGCATGTGAGAAGATCTGTAAAGATTTCTACAGAACACCGGACATTCCCAGAATAAGCAACTGTGTTATCCTTTTAACTTCTGAAGGTTTGAAAAATAACAGCTGACAAGGAATACAAATACAGTGCTCAAGTAACTAATGAAATTATTGCCTTCTCACCAAGCAGTCCATGACTAAGACATTTTAAACTCACTGTAAGTATAACTGGGATCTGAAAAAGAAGCCTTTGGTAACCTTGCTGATACTTAAAAATACAGTACAGAAATATGCAAGCCATTGAAATTATAGACTGTCTTTCAATATATAGGATTAGAAGTTTAAATTATAAATCAAATTATAATCCATTAACTCATTCATTACAAATTAAAGCCCCATGAAATAATGAAATAAATGAAAAAATTAGACACAAGTTACGGTAAAATTATCCACAGTGTATCTTTGCAGATACAGGGGCTGTCCAGAAGGCATTGGTATTGCCACAGATTTCTTTCCTACCATCAGAGCATACACTTTCTTCCCAATCTCTGCTCTCTGTTGCATAAATAACTGTTTTGTTTCAATGTCGTAAGAGGAACAAAAAAGTATGCACAACAAACTAAGTTAGATCAAGAATACAGACATCCCAAAGGTATTACTGTGCAAGAAAATACTGCATTTAATACAAGAAATATTTTTGAACCCTACTTCCAATTCAGAAAGACCATAAACCAGGAGCTCAAGAACCAACGAAAGACATTTTTCCTACCTTCCAGGTGGTCATGAGTAACTAGTCCCAGAGACACCATGAAGGCAAGTTTCTGTGAGGGGAGAGAAATAAGATCATGAAAAGTACAACTGTTAGGATGAGTTATGTCATTTACGCCTTTTAAAGGCAATTGATCAGTAACTAAGCACAAAAAATATTTTTAGTAATGCTTTGATTCTATAAATCACTTTTCATTCACGGATGTCAAACTTCTTGAAAGAGAACAGAGAAGAGTCCCATTTTCTAGATGGGAACCTAGACTGAGATACTGGAAAATGCCCATTGCTCATGATCACACAGTTGACAGAGCTGGGAACAAAAGAGCAGTTTCTTTACTTCCACTCCAGCACACAACTGACTATTAGAAAATACCAACATAATTCAATTGCCAGAAAAATATTGGTAGTTTAAGATCATTCTCCATCTATTGTGAAGTACAAGGAGCCAACTCTAGCTTAGACTTTCTATTTGCTAAGGGCTATGGCTTTTTTAGAGGATTCTGATTTTAATGCAGGAAATGCAGAGACATGTAAAAATCAGAATTTTGTTGTATAACTGACAACAGTTAGAGCTCACACAACAGTCAATTTAAATCCATCTACAGAAACAAACGTAGCAGAGCATTTAGCTGTAATCAGTTCCAAAGCTCTTCATGGCAGAAAGGCTTTAAGAAATGGCCATTTTGTCCTCTCTTTCACTCCAAACTAAACTGGACTAAACCACAAGCAGAATGTGAATATATGTGACTCTTTCCATCCTACTCACCAGAGCAGAAATATTTTATAAAGCAAAACAAAGACATTTCTTCAGCTTTGAGAATAACTCCAGAGTCTAAAACCTCAAAGGAATGGAAATCATCACTGTAATCTAAACCCCTCTTTGAAGGAAGTATCACAAAGAAACAATGATCTTCTAACTCACAAAAGACTCAGAAGCCAATTGCATTCCAAAACTGAAAAATGCAATGCACTATATGTATTTAGATTTCTTATTCTGTAGACTTATCAACTACTGCTGTCCAACAAGAACATATGTAATGTTAAAGGTAAGAAGTCTTGAGGGAACAGAGAGAAAAAAATATTTTCTGAAGTACAATGTCCTTTTTTTTCTTAAGAGAAAGCTCTGGGTATGTTCTGATACCTGTGGGTTTTCTTCTCGTTTTGGCTTCGGTGCAGCAGGTGGAGTAACTGTACGACTTTCCGTTTGCTTCTCTTCTGTTTCCACATGTGGTTTAATAGTCTGAAAGAAAACAGTGTTTCTCTCATTCAGTGATAAGAATGACTTTTTTTACTTTGACTATTAAAGCAAAACAAACACTTTGCAGACACAGGAGAAAAAATGTTTAAAGCTGGCAGCGTACTAACAAAGACTTAATTGAGGAATCTGATGTGAGAGGAATGTTAAATAAGGTATTTTCATTTAACAAAGAACGAAACAGCCTTGTCACCAGTCCATTACCCCACACAGCCTACAAGATATAACAGTAATTTTAAGAGTTAACTTTGTTACAGAGATCACCAAAACCTATGGGAATAACAGACACGTAAAGAAAACTCATCCCATCAAGACTTCCACCTAGAAACCATTCTGCATCGTACATACATTTTGTACTTCTCAATCCTCAGTCTTCATATTTCACAGAATTATGAATGGCTCAAAAACTGTCTCTCTGAATCCCTCAATCTCAGATGTTTCTGAAGCTTTTTTCTTTTTTCAAGTCATAAGTCTTTTGCATGACATTCCTCAGCCTATAGCATGAATGTTGAGGCTATAAACTGAGTGAGGTAAGCTACAGAGAGACAAACTTTTCCCTTTATGATGTGGAGAAACTATACAGAAAAATTCATGTATTATTGAACCACCACCATTCTTCTATGTTTTTCTGTAGTTACCAGTAATTATTCAAAGAGCAAATTAATATTGCTGACATAAAAAGGAACAGGCATCAAAAGTCAAGTATTGTAGAAGTACAACTTCAAATCACATGCAAAGGGCACACATTGCTGAGTAACTTGTGGAACAGCCCTGAGGTATGCAAGAACCTACTCTTGAGACTTCACAAGCAGAACAGAGCACGAGCACCTTTCATGCACTCAATTTTCAGTCTCCATAAGTATTTCAAAAGCAGAAAGAAGGCACATTAGTCTAGGAAAGAGTTATAAGTGACATAAATACTACTGTTATCTATATAAATTACATAAATATTATGTTTTATAGTATGTAATATAGTATACAGTGTTACACTACCTAACATACAATATACAAAAGAGTTAAAAGTGGATCACAATATTGCTTTACTTGAACGGACTGGCAAGGATTCTGAGTTGCAATCCACACTGACTTAAGTAAATTTATTTTACAGAAGTCTTTTCTGGAGGGAGACTTTAAAACTAAACATACAGAAGTCTCTGCTTCTGAGGGTCTCCTTTCTGCTCATTCAATCCAATTTAGACACAGAGAACTATCAGACTTCAGAAGCTGAGTGAGAGTATTTTGCCTCCAATCACAAGATCAAGGGATCACAGAAGAAATGGCTCCATTTATCCTATTAAATATCCCTAGAATTTGGTGCAATTTTTGCCTTTCACATAACCACCCTTTGAAAAACAAAAGGGCTTGAATGAAGATGGATTTCAGCTTATACTTGTTCTCCAAGACACTAGTCAAACCCTGCAATGTAGCCTGCTTATGAACTACTGACGTTTAAACAGTAGAGGGAGCATAAAAACACGGAAGCAGGAGAAAAAGGTGCCAATGGCCCATATTAGAGGAAATGGTAACTTCTATCCCAAGAGCTCCAAGTCATTCCATAATTTGTACTGCCATTGAAACATGAATATCTTCAGCATCCACTGAAAACTTCTCCCTGGTTGTTGTTCTCTCCAAACCTGCACAGTAAAGCAATAAACCCAGTATCTTGCATTAGTAGACAATTCATCTGTACCTGTTTTTCAATGTTTGGTTTGCTGATCTGTACAGTCTGAGGTCCAGCAAGCCTGGTACCCGGTGCTGCTATCACGATGCTGGTGAGCTGTGCCATAGGGAAAGTTTTGGCTATGGTTGCTGTCTGCCCGTTAACTACACGAACTGGATGGATGGAATTCTGAGAGTTGGGTAAAGAGGTGGGTGTGAACTTTGTTGTCAACATCACAGGCCTCTGAATAAGCTGAGGAGCTGCAAGCATTGGAGGAGGTGCAGGGGCAATAGGAATGTTATTTTGGGCAACTGGTTTAGGTCGAACCTACAAAAATAAAAGAAGAAAAAGAAAAAAAGATAAATTTGTATATCAGTATTTCAGATCAACTTTTTACTAAGTCTTTCAATTCATCCTGTATAATCTAAAGGAGGCTGCTTGATTTTTTTTAGATAATGTAATTTTAGCATACCATCCTAAGTATGTTAAGACAAAAAAGCACCACATTTTCAAGCCTACTTACATAAAACCCATCCATAACGTTTGCATATATAGTCACTGTCCCTGAAATGGTATTTGGATGCACAGACACTTACACTGAATGTTTATAGCCAAATGCCTTATCTGTATCTAAATTAACATCTTGGTTTTACAAGCCAAAAAACCCATGTAATATTTACAGGCACAGCTGAGGCGCTCATGTTAAAAGAGTTGCAATGCAAGGCTTTGTAATGAACCTCCAAGAAGTTATGAACAGTTGACTGTGCCATGAAATAAGTAATTTTTTTTTCAGCAAATACCTGTTATCTTTGTCAACTCTATACATTATTTAGACACCTGCACAACCAATCTTGATAAGCCAAAAAAGTGACAAGATTATATATGATTCCCTTACTGAAAGTGATGAAGGTACAGGTAAATGCAGTCATTTCTCTTATTTCACAAGAAAGAAAAGAGCCACAAGAATCTTCCAAAACTCCATCACCAATACCTGCTTATTTCTTGTTCCCATTGTTAAGTTTGTACTCAACAATGGACTTATAATATCATTACAGAGTACAGAAGTAAAGCACATTACTTTAAAAATAAAGCTTTTCTTTTCTTTATTTGATTCCTATTGTCCTATCCACTTTTAATACTCCATACAGCATTTTACCATTAAAAACTGGGTCACATTCCAACAGATCTCACCATACCCAAATCTTAATCAGATACCAGCCTTTACTTTCCTTTTTCACTTTGCAAAAGATTTAGACTTTTATTCACAGTACCACAAATTTTATAAAATTAAATAGTTCATCCAAGATATTTTTTTTAGTACATAAAGAAGCAATCTCTGTCCTTCCCAAACCATGAAGAAAAAAAGTAAACCACAAGTTTTACTACTCACCTGAAAACAGAGGTCACTCTCTCTTGCAATACAGAAATACTTAGGAATAATCTAGAGACATCTCATTTTTCCTTTTTTTTTTTGCTCATGAGCAGCAAGCAACAATCAGAGCGATTTAAGGCCTTGGGTGATGCTTTGATTTTGATGACACCTATTCCATGGGTTCATCTCATTTGATGCAAACAGGATCATACATAATCATCATACACAAATTTCATAACCACAATCTCATACAGGATGGAAGGCAGCTGAAGAGGTCTCTAATTTGACCTCCTGCTTAGAGAGCAGGGCCAACACTAAATGCAGACTGGGTGGCTCAAGGCTTTGTCCAGATAAGTCTTGTAAAACTTCAAGGACGGAGCTTTCACAACATGTCTGGGAAGCCTCTTCCACTCCTAATTGTCCTCAAAGAGAGAAGTGTTTCCTTATGTGCAGTCTAAAACTTCCCTGTTCCAGTTTGTGAGCATTGCCTCTATTTTTCCTGCCAAGCACCTATGTCTCTAGCTTCTTGTTTATTTCCTTGCTGATACTGGAAGTAACACTGTTGTTAGGGTCTCTCCAAAGCCTCTTCTCCAAACTGGAAAAGCCCAGCTTCCTTGGCCTCTCCTTACAAGTCATATATTCCTGCCCCTCCAGCTATCTTAGTGGCCTTCATTCTTATGCTTCATTCAAATTTATCAGTCAGTTTCCAGAACTGCAGGTTGTTTATCGGACTCAGTTTTATGATTGCTGAGAAAAGATGGATAATCTCTTCCCTGAATCTACTGGCTGTGATCCTGTTGATAAAGGTCAATAAGCTGGTAGATTTCTTTGCTGTTAGAGCACAACACTCATTTAGCTACTGTTAGACAAGATCTTTTAAGATATGCAGCTCCTCAGCCAGTCAATCCCCAGGCTGTACCTGTGCAGGGGGTTAGTCCACTCCAGGCACAAGACTTTGCCTTTTTTCATGCTGTGGCTCAAGAAATTCCTGCTGGCCCCTTCCTTTACCTTGTCTAGGGCTCTCTGCATGTCAGCACTGCCCTGAAGAATATTGACTGCATCATCAAAGTTGGTATCATCTGCAAACCTGTTGAGGATGAATTGCCTTCTCCAGCACATTAACAATAAACACCAACACAATGGTCATCCAAAGTCTCTCCTGTCTACGCTATAATTAAGTTCCTCCTTCTGTTGTTTGTTCTCTGTATACTCACCTGTGGAAGAAAATTTGGACGAGGAGTAAGTCTGGGAGGAGGGATGAACTGCGGCACTTTTATGGGCTGAGGCGTAGCCTGAACCTGCTGTAAGAACATGAGAAAGCTCAGTAAGAGGTAAGAAGAAAATTTAGCTTTGAAGCTGTTCACCAAAATCAACATCCTGAATGTGCTTTCAGACCTGATGTCCTTGGTTTTCACTCTGTAAATAATTTTTCACAGCAAGAGGTTCCGCATTAGAAATGTATCAAAGACAGAACTAAACCTTATTTTCTAGATCCTACACACCTTGCTTCACAAATTGCAGGCATATTTCCTTTTAGTTCAGCTGTACTAACTACTGTTCTCTGCAGTTTAAAACCATTTCATCTGATGATAATAAAAAATTCGAATTTGTTTTAATCATTAAAAAATGACATTACAACAGACAGAAAATAATAACAGACTTTGATATCCAGCTATATGGACTGTGGTCTTTTCATAGTGAATGGCATACAGAATGAGAGAACATCTCATGCAAATAGTAAAGATCTGGAAGTTACAACTCTTTTAGCAATATTAATGACACTATGAGGGGCTCTACATACAGAGTTTGAAATTTTCAAAAGTAGGCCATTCATTTGAAACAATTAAGATCTGATTTTGAGGAAACCTAAGTACTTCCCCATGTAACTCTAATCAGTTGCATGGAACTGCCACATGATTAACCACTGAATAGCACTACCAACTACCCTGAGTACTTGGGGAGATTCTCTGAAATTAATGTCAGTGTTATTTTACACCCTCCTATACTTCTGTCCACCCACATAAGATTGCAATTTTCTTCAAAAAGGTCTTGTACTGATTAATTAATGCTCAGAAAAATATTCTGATATTTTTGATGAAATTTGCTACAGAAACATAAATCATGGACTAGTATTAAAACAGAATTACCTCCTCAAATCTAAGTTATTCGGCAAAGAAATGAAGCAGAGACACAAAGGACAGATGAGCGTAGTGCAAGGGATGACATAGGAAAAGAGAACAGTAGAAAAAACTCCACTCAAATAGTCTTCTCTATTCTGATCACAAACATATGCCTCATTAGGAAGCAAAATTACTTCCATTTACATTATTAAAATGTATTATAATAAATATAAACTGGATTTCTGTTAAATAAAGCCATAACCCTTACTTCAGAAGTAAAATTTCCCTGTCATTTTGTTATATAATTAATGCCTGTTTTGCAGACCAAGAAGCCTATATAATCCAATTCTGAAACACTGGTTCTTTTATTTCTAGGTGGCTAACTATTCTGGAAAGACTGTGTGATGTAGCCAAAGCACAAAATTTGTATTTTGAAAATACATCTTTTTAAAGAAACAGCATCGGTTTATGCATTTGAAAAAGCGCTGAGTGAAGACACGGTAGTGGGCAGACTTAAGGGATGTGTCTAATACTGGGGACTTTATCATGCAAAGAGAACAAGAGATTGACCCAAGAAAATGCTAAGATAAAGACCCAAACTGATCAAATGAAGAAAGTCTGACATCTCCTTTGCCTAAGAAAAGAGTAGGAATTCTGCAGAACACAACCATGCAGATTCAGTAAGGGCAAAACAACCACTACTGCCCCATGACTACAGTTACTACCAGGGGAAACTTTACACAGAGATGATGATAGCACTGATTTAATTCTATAAAGCAAAACAGTAATAACAACCCACATGGAGAAAAAATGTTTTTCTTGTAGACTATCACTTCAGCAATGCCAGCTAGTGAAGACTCACAACATGTCCCTGCTATCCTCCTTTCTTTGTGAAGCCCTGACTGTAATTTTTTCCAATAGCCCTCTTGTTAACCAAACCCATACATATCTGCAGGGCAAACACATGAAACGCTTACCAAAGTTACTGTGTTTTTTGTCACTATTTGGACTGCCTCAGCTCCTGGCCCAGTGACCTTATTTGTTGTCTGGAGGTTGACTGGTGCATTCTGCGCATCAGTGCTGAGGACTGCTTTCTGATTGTTGTTGATAGCAGTAACCATGGCAATGGTAGGTCTCTGACCCACAACAGAGGCAGGCATGGTCGCAGTTGCTGCTTTCAAGACGAGAGGTAGTGTCTTAGTGGTGATCATAGAAGCTGTAGTTACAGTTTTCTAAGGGAAACAGAAAATACACTGTAAGAGACAGAGACACTCTGTATCAGACAGGACGTGGGTTGGTTAGTCAGAAACAATAGACAGCATGAGAAAGAAAAGGCAGCTCTGAGCCTATCTACCTGCTGTTCAGACAAGCACATTATCTTACGCCTATGAAAACTGGATAGCTAGAAAGCATTCTCATTTGAGGCACCTGTTTGGTCTGGTTTAATCACCTGCAGCATTGCAGATTCAATCAAAACAAATTCCTGAGAAAATTACAATTAAGTGTTAGTAGTGGCATATGCATTTTGGATCTTTCACTTTCACATTGCTTCCAAACATGCACTGCCAATATCAAACCTATAAGGTGGAGGTTTATGAAATGTAGCAGCAAACTAGCTTCTCACCAAGTAAAACTCTTATTTTCAAATGAAAACTGTAGTTACAGTGATCCTCACAATAAGAGAAAGAGGGAGAAAAATATTCATAAGTTGGTTTCTTTAAAAACAAAAATATATCTTTATTTTGGGCACCCCAGTTTCAGCTTTAGTGACACATACAGTTTATCTTGCACTGAACTTTCTTTCCTAAGAGTATCAGTAGGGTTGTCCTGAAGTTGTAAGAGTTGGCTGTTAGTCTGTCCAGCTGCAGGCAATTAGGTTTAACTTCTGTGGAATGGGCTAGTTTTGGAACATATATTTGACACCATGATTGCTCTTGGCCTGTTTTAAAAAGAGTAGTTTTGAATCATGTAACACCAGCATTTATCTGAAATGCCTCAATACATCATGTCCAAAATTCCACAGTTAAAGCAACTACCATTTCACAGTTTTGTTTTATAATGTACTGCCTTCCAAATGCTAAGGAAAATGGACATTACAAATCTCATTTAGAAAGCAACAAGGTGAGCGTCTCCATATAAAACCAGCACAGGATGCGAACAGAAAACTCATGACAAGTGACACTCGACAGAATGGCAAATGATCTTATTTCTTTTCTCTTTGGTGTAAAAAATCCATTGCACCAGCGGCACTGCATCTTCAAAACTTTAGTGGCATGATCAAAGGCTCTTAGTACTAAATAACCACCATTCCCTCCTGATGTCAGATCTAGGTTCTACAGAGGAAAAAACAGAAAACCAGGCATCAGGCAGTCTTTGTGTTCTGAACATGCCTGATTTAGACTACTTGATTTTAATCATACAAGACCTTTATCTTTTATGTAATAAAAAATATATATATTCCAGTTAGATTCTTCTGTATTTTCACCAATACTGTTCCCTTAAACAAAAACACAGATTACCTTCACACCTCTAATTTCATAATAATTAAACTATGTCCCCTAACTGTTAATTATGCACAAGTGTGAAAAAATTCACTGTAAAATGCCAAATCAAAGGATAATTTATTCTTCAGTTGTATACATTTATGAAAAATCCAGACATAATCAAATTTTCCTTGTTGCAACACAATTTTTTAAACTTTTTATCTCAGATCTAAGAGCTTATCGACTTCTGCTGCATCTTCCCCAAAGCAAGAGGCTCCATTCCTATAATGCAGGAACATTATTCAAGATTTTCCAATGAGATGTAACATGGTATCATTTTCACAAGCATTACATTCAGCCATAAACGTTTTAAAGAAAGGTGTAATCAATCATGTAATACAAGACTGTGACTCTTTCAAGAGGTTCTATTAACTCTGCAAGTACTCAGAGTACAGTTTCAGTCAGAAGATCACAGAGCTTGAATATCCCTGTTACTTCGCTGAGCATTAATTAGATTGCTTATTCTAAAAAGTAGTCAATGCATTAATTCACACTGAAGTGGCATTCATAGAAAGTCTGCATTATTGCACATAGTATTGTAGTAATATGATGTTTTAGCAGGCTTGTTGCTTAAGAAAATTTTAAAAGCCCTTCTTACTGGACATATTATGTATATTAAAATGCCACTGTTAATTATGGCATATATACCTTGATTCCTAAACTTGATTACTCTGAAAACAGTCATTGAAAGCATTATCTTTCAATAAGGCTGTGTACTGACACAGCCTTGAAAAATGTGTTATTTACAAAAGCAGGCAAGAAAAAACTTCATAGAGAGACAAAATATTTGACTTTGCTGAAAGAGCTTAAGAGACAGTAAGACAGAGACACAACTTTAAATGCAAAATGTGTGCAGAAACAAGTAAGGATACTTCAGTATTTTATCAGCATAAATAAAAATAGAAAATTGTTAAGGATAAAAGCTGAAAGGCTTATTTATAGAAGGGACAGGATAACCTGCTTTCCAATTTGTAGCTACTTTACAAGTACTAGCGTAACAGTGGTAGTCAGAAGAATGCAGCAGTTTTTTGACTGTTTCGCTAGAGGGCTCTTTAACTTTGAACAAAACCTCAATTTTTACAGCCCAGGAGATGAACTGGAAGTTAATGAATGAATGCAAAGTGTGGAATACTGAGAAACACATGAAACTGTATTTGCTCTCATGTTTCCTGACTGAGAAACAGAGATCACTGATACAACAGTGATCCATTGTTTGCCCATAAATACTTTAGGACACAGTAATATTTGCTCCTTTGTTCCATTTTAGCTTTGATAATGATGTTGCTGCTCGAAATGCATTTTCCTTAATTAGGTTTGCTTCATTTCTTCAATATACTTTTCTCAAAAATACAATTAGCTAAACTTCACAAATGCATTTTAGGCTGCATGCAAACCAACTTGCTGAGTTAACAACAGAACTAACAGCTATTTCTCTCCTCTCTGCTTTCAGAAAAAGGGAAGATGAGAATCACAACTGGTCAAAGCTGTGGGTGTGATTCACCGCAACGTGCATAAAGCAAACTTCATGGGTGAATTGTGCCATCTGCTATCTAGGCAAACATGAGCTCCTAAGATTGCATCAATAGGAAAAAAGGACTTAATATACACTTCTTTTTACAGAACACCTTCCTGCTTTTTCTAGTAAACTTTTGTAAATCAAAATATCTGAAAAGGCAAAACTTGAAATTCTCCTCTTAAGCAAACCACTTTCTCTGTTGAGTTCTAGGATTATGTCTCTAATTCTATACTGTACTGAAAATCAGTTCACCTTCCCAATAAAGATACTATTTTCTAAAGCTTGAACTCCGCAATTAACACTGTACACTTTTAGACAAATCCTTGGAAACTGAGGTATTATTTGGTATGACTTACATCTGTTTAAAAAGAATCAAGCAGAAAGAAGAAAGATCTCTTTTCCTGTATTTTGTTCACATTTGTAGAGAGCATTTTGTTAGCCATTTAAAAATAAAGGATTCTAATCATATACCTCATACAGTGTGTGTAAAGTATTTACTGTTTCTTGAGACCTCCTAGGTATGGTCAGACTCATTCATGCACCTATGGAAAAGATAGGCTCATCTGCTAAACTTTCACTTATTTTTAAGAAAGGTGAGTGATACTGTCACCCTTCTTTTCTGTGGGGTTATGATTCAACTTTTAAACTACATAATTTTTTATACTCAGATTGGAGATTTTTGCCAAAAAAACCCCAGAAGCCTAGTATCTGCATATGCACAGAAGAAGAAATTCATTTTGGTACACTAGCATGCTTAAGCGAAAATTTGCAATTTTCTCTTTGCACATTTCCTTTTTTTAATTTTCAGTGAATTTCACCTTTAGTAAGAAAAAGAATTGTTGTAGTTTTTTACCTGTGATCCTATCACGTTTGGAGAGGGTGCCGTGGACTGCTGCTGCTGTTGATGGTGATGTTGCTGTAGCTGTTGTAGTGGTTGTGGCTGTGGTGTCTGTAGTTTGTTTTCTGACTGTGCCAATGGCTGTATTTGAAATTTACTGTCTGGCTGTTCCTGCTTCACTATCAAGTTCTTTCGAAGCTGTTCGACCACTCTTTTCTACCAGATAAACAAAATCATAAACAGAAATTATAACAGTTACTTAGCTGCACATGCTAGAGAAAATAATAACACCTAAAAAATAATTTATTTAATGTAAATAAGGAGCCGCTCAGAAGCTTAGTGGGATTTATCTTTTTGGAATTTTAGGTATTGGTGTTATCTAATAGGCACAGTTTAAAATTGGCTACAAAGGCGTATTACAGCCCAGTTTCTGTTCTTGCAGAAACCCACTGGCCAAAATTCAGTGGCTTGCCCGAAGAAGTTGCACTTACATGGAAAAGAAAGACAAAAATAACACAACCATTTTGACAGTACCAAATGCTTTGATTGTTTTTTCGTTTTGTTTTGAAGCATTAATATTCAGATACAGTACAAAACATAGAGATGGAGAAACACCCCCAAAACATCCAGCTATTTACAACAACTAGAAGAATATTTTTCCTCAAATTTCATTCACACATGGTTATGAAATTCTGAGCTAACAAAATATCTGTTCTCTTCATTTTGTGTGTATACAGTAGACTTATGATTTTACGTATCTTGCCTATGATGAGCTAAAAGAGCACAATGCACTCACACCTCTAGCCCAGAGGATAACAAAAAGGGCAGGCTCCCAAATGAGCAGATTTGAAAACTGGAACTTTTAAAAGCCAGATAAAACCCACAGGCAACAAGCCCCCCCACCCGTTTCATAATGTTGAAATGTGTGAGTTCACATGATTGACCTTCTAGCAAAAGACTGAATTCAGCAACTTGAAGGTACAGAAGGACTGCCTGGCTTCTATAAAACCCATGGCCCTGGCTGAGATGCCTGCTCAGCTCTGACAAGGGAAACACAGGCCCAGCCTCACTGAAATTCAGGGAGTTAGTAATGGACAGCAGCCTGAAGGAACTATTTTACTCTGCATCCAGTGAAGTGCTAAAAGCTGTCACAATCTAAAAGCTGTAAATTGTTTGTTCCCTTCTGAAACAAGGACAAAGTAATAGAAGTGTAGAAGGCATTTTCTCAATTCAGATATTTCACACAGTTTTAGACGTCCTGTGTCATCAGCTCGCCTGTATACATAATAACTGAACAGTCATTTAAAATCGCTTTCTGAAAATATCAACTATGTTAACATGCAAATCAAAGTGCAGCGTCAGCAAGCAGATACAAGAGCTGAAAAAACATTTCCAGAGAGTAACCCAAGGGGGATGAGAAAAGGCAGCAAAGTAGGAGAGGAAATAATGCAACGTGCTTATAGAATACCTGCCAAAAAGTGGACTGCACATACACTGCACAGGAGGCTAAAGAATTACCATAGCCAGCACGAACAGGAAGGGAGTTTTTGTCTTCCACAGCTGCCAGTATGAAATTTAGGGATAATGGTGCTCTTCTACTGATTCTCTGACTGGAGGAAATCAGTAGCAATGGCCCAAGAATGAATTTCCATCTTGTTCTTTACAATGGGAGGAACATTAATGAAAGGATTAAAAAAAAAAAAAAGTCAAAAAAAAGAGAGAGAGAGCGAGCGGCAGGCTGAGGACTCCTCTGCCACACTGCTGCAGCGGGGCAAGAGCCAGCGAGGAGAGCAAGGGGAGCAGGAGCGAGGTGAGTCACATGGCATTCACACACCGCCTGTTCCACCCCCGGGCCTGAACCATGGCCTGCAGAGATGGGGTAAAACACGACCGAAGCACAATTTGTATTAGTGCCTTGTGCAAAAACTGAGGCTCAGCATATTTGGCACAAGATGGATAACGTGAGTGGAAAAACACTGTTGCTCTGGAAGTCTATGCTAGCCTGTTAGAGGCAGCTGAGAGCTGCCTGGCAGCAGCATATCCTGCCATCCATATCCATTATGCAGATATTAAATTGGAAGAAACATCTAATGCTTTTAAGATTCAGAGAGTAAAACTGAAGTTTGCACTGCATGCCAATTGCTTACGCAGTTTAATAAGCTGCTTCTACCAAGTGTCAGTAAAAATACTACACTGAAACTACAGAAATCATCTTACTATCTGCAAGACTGCTGGGATTATCTGTTTGTTTGTAATTAACAAGAGAGAAACTCTGAACAATATATTTCAGAGTTACATAGCTGAATTAGCAAAACCAGACGAGTCTCTCAGGGTTGCACCTACACAGGAACTCGGAGCTGACCTACTCCCATTTTCAGCGCTAGCTTCTGCCTCCCCGGCCGAACGGCCTCAGCCCACGCCGCTGGGCTGACAGCGCACGCAGCGCACGGCTCCGCCGGCATCCTGCTGCAAGTGCTGCTCTGCAGCCACACAAGCACCCAGCACGTGTCTGCCTGCAGCAACCTCAGCAGAGCCTCCTTCGGCAGGGAATTAAACAGGAGGGTGCTAGGAGAGAAACGCGTGTTTACTGTCAGACTTTATTAACACTGTATTTTGAAATTGTTCCTCAGTTATTTGACTGTTCTTAATCAATTTTAAAGACAGTTTGTGCTGCAGAAAGTACAGTCTGTATGACTGAGATTTGTTTGCCAAGGCTGATATAAGTCCTAGCTGCATGTCTTACAGGCTGAATGCCAGTCAGATTCAGGTGTTCTGAAAGTACCACAGAATTCTTAAGAAATTCCTAATTCTTCAAACATAATCATTGTCATTTTTCCTTCCCACTCTTATTTAAGAATATTTAATTCTTACTGACAAATTCAACATTTTAAATTGAGATTCAACTCAATCATAAATAAATTATCATGCACACAACATAAGTTTTCTGCATGTCATAAAGCTCTAGTTCTCCTCGTATTCCTAGAATAGTTTCTTTTCCTGCTATAATATGAATGTATGAAAAGCATTTGTCTTTCAAGTTTACTGAACCTTCCTCAAAACTGAATATCAAAACTCTCTTTACATCCACAATGTGAAAGAATTAAATAATCTCATCCTTTCTTCCGAACTGTGTTCTACCCAAAAAGGAACTGCTAGCCCTGTGCAATGATTACTATCAGACTACTTCCAAAGCCATTTGTCGAACAGTGCCCCGTAAGCACACTACATCATCTCAGAGCTCTTGCTGCCTTGACATCTTTATCGCTAATCTCATCAGGAACCATTCACACCACTGAGTTCAGAGCCTGAGACATCTTATATGATCCTTCCTTAAAGTTAATAATCGCAATCAATATTGTGACATTTTGCTATACCACTTTCTCATTCGTGCCACAGGCCAGATCCCAACACAGCACTGGAAGATTATTTTTGTTTGATTAAGCAGAAATTAGATCTTCTTGGCCCTGTATCTAAGCCAAAAGACATCTCTGTGTTCATATAAAAACTACCATGAATATGTTGTTATAGGATAAGCAAAGTCCTTGGAGCAAACTTAAAACTTAGTAAGTTTCAAGGTTTTCATCCTTACTAGTTATACATTATTTCCATTTTAATCAGTCAGTCAAGGAAAAAATAGTTCTCTGAGTACATCTCTCTGTTTAAACACTAAATCCCTTGTTGTATTTGGTGACACATTTTCCTCTTTTTACAGGAAATACATTCAGAAAAATACCCATATCTAAAGGAAGGTCTGTTTTTAAACTTAAAAAAAAATCAATAAAACTTTACAGGAAACACATTCAGAAAAATACCCATATCTAAAGGAAGGTCTGTTTTTAAACTTAAAAAAAAATCAATAAAACTTTACAGGAAACACATTCAGAAAAATACCCATATCTAAAGGAAGGTCTGTTTTTAAACTTAAAAAAATCAATAAAAATTAAAATATAAAGATATTTTTAAAATGAGAGAGTAAACTAGCCTACTAAATAACCTTGCAATACCTACATTTCATATCACAAAACCAAAGCTGATATGGTTTGAACCGCTCAGCTGCCTGCCAGTGACATACTTCCCTGCTCTCCCAATCTCAGGAAGTCAACTATTATGGATCCTCCGTTACCTGTGCCCTCCAATGACCAAGATGTTCTCTAGGATATAACAGCTGCCTACTGCTGCAAGTGAAATGGTTAAGAGGAAGTACTGATTTCAAATAAGCTCAACTCAGAAGTGGGGAGAATGGAGGGAATTTCACTGCTCTGCAATCTTCCTTTCCAGCCTCCCTTCTCTCTCCTTGTCAGTCCCATTCCCTGTCACTACCTAAAGAGAAAGATACCAGAACTTCCATAGCAGAAAGAAGCTAAAAGATTTTGGAGATCTGGCACTGTTAGTCTTTAACCTGCAGAGAAGGTGCATTTTAGGAATGGAATTTGGGAGTGGGAAGATTACAAGCAAGGAGAACAACTGTACACTCATCTACTGCTTTAAGATGGTATCTAAAATTTAAAATAGTGAAATCCACTTATAGAAATTGATGACGCAGAATCTACACCAGTAAGGAAGAAAACCCTGTTGTACAAACCAGCTTGAATTAAATTCCATTGAAAGAATGATCTAAGGACTACAGAAATATTTTCAGCTATTTCTGTGGTTATCCTGTGTTTTTATGGAATTTTGCACTTGCGGCTGTGCTTCACTTACAGCCAGATCTTTTTATCAACTAAAAAATCTAAACCAACTAAACTAGAAATAATTTTATTTCCAGAAAAAAGAGTGATACAATTTCCTACTTCTGAAAGGTGACCAAAATGACACATATTTCAGTTGGAAAAGGCTCCCCTGAGACAGAGGTGCTTGAATGCTGAATGGAAATGTAACAGTGGGACTGGGAGATCACCTCCACCTCATACTTGAATGCCTTACTGGGCATCATTACTGAAATGTGCACTATTTCTTTTTATAGCTGAGAAACCTGTATAATTTTTTTAAGCTTTAGTTAAAATACATGGGTATCTAACCTTACCCAGTCAGTAGCTGCATTGCCAACACTCCAGTAACTGTCCCAAAAAGCATGTGCTGCATTCAGTTCACAGAAAACACAGCTAAAAGCAGCACAAAGACACAAGAACTGCTACATGTCTAAAAGAGGTTGCAGAGCATGTGAGGGCAACTGAATGTTTCTCGTCCCTCTGCCACGATGGTCCTGTGGGATGAACTGAACAATACACTTAAAATACTGATGAGCACTAGAGATGAGCCACTTTGTCTTGGTACCCCTAAATTCATGAGTTTGCTTTGCAGTCTTCATATCTTTAAAACAATTTCTGACTACAGGATATGGGCTTGTGTAAAATGGAATTTAAATAAAACTTAATTCCATAAAAATCTACTTTAATATTAAGTCTAATAAATATTGTGAGACAGCATTGGTATGATGTGAAAAGTACTTTTGTTATTAAAAATGCTGGTAGACTTATCTCACTTAATTATATTTTAAATTAATTCCTACA
This sequence comes from Rhipidura dahli, assembly GCA_013399225.1. Classification (NCBI taxonomy): domain Eukaryota; kingdom Metazoa; phylum Chordata; class Aves; order Passeriformes; family Rhipiduridae; genus Rhipidura; species Rhipidura dahli. Next base: position 802,793 of record VXAC01003621.1, read on the forward strand.
GGTGTGATTCTGAAACAAACACACAGTTCAGACATGAAATACACATTTTGAAAGACATGCTGGTATTTCCTTTATGATAGAGAAACACCACTTAAAGCTGCTAGAAATCATTCAGAAGTGGATTATGGCAGTTCCAAAAATAATGTTCACTCCTTCATTCTTAACAGGGGAAAACGTTCAATTTTTTTTTTTTAATTTAAAACCATAGCTAGAATTATAAATTAAAATGGCCAAAAATAGCTGTTGTGCCATTCTGCTTTATGTGACTTCTTGATTGCTTTATTTTCAGTACTGTGTCTTTTACCATTTGCAGCACCACAAGACCAATTAATTTTTGGAAGGGAATGCTGTACCATGAAATGCCTTATGCATCACTGTCTTTTTGTTTTAGAATATTTACTCTTGCACAAAGAAGAGTACAGAGAATGAACTAGTAGAGGCAGCACACATACAGTGTTTTCCTGCAGCTTACATATTAACTAAGTGTCAAATATCTAGCTTCTCACCCCAGCACTTATGTTAACGGAAAGAAACTTGCAAGAACAGCAACAATAATTAAACAATGAAGCAATTAATGAATGGGGAATTAAGTGTGTGATAACAGGCAAAACAGAACAGGAAAAAGAGTTAAGTGCAGTACTATGAATGTAATTAAAGAAGAATGTAATGAAAGGAATTAAATTAACTTTTTTTTTTATTTGACAAGGTTTGACAAAGTTTGTCTTGCTTTAGGTTTTTCCCCTTTACAGAAATACTTCTAAGTACAAATACAAACTGGTAAAAGCATATTGGAACAAGCTCAACACAAAAACACTGAAGAAATTAAAGAATTAAACTGCTGACTACACTGGAAAAGGTGCTCATTTTAATTTTATCTTGCCCATTTTATTGTTCTATCCCTATTTGTCTGTTTCACAGAGAAAAAAAAAACATTCCTAAGAGAAAAATAAAAAAGCCATCTAGACATATTTTCAGAAGTGAAACATGAGTTCTTTTGTACTTCAATGTAAAAAAAAGTTTGTATGATCTCCAACTGAACCTAGTTTACTAGAAGCATATAATGTGGTCTTATAAATTCTGTCACAGACTGAAGCCTGCAATATAAAATCTCAGAACAAAAAATACTGTGGATTGTTATTCTTATGCAGGAGAACACACAGGAACATGTAGCCCCATTGGAAAAGCCATTTGCATCTATACACAGTAGCTGGTTACTAAGCTAAACACCTCTGCCAAGCCAGTCCTGCTGGTTTTTTTCCTCCTACCCGTGATTAACCTTCTAACATGACATCCTTTAAACTGAATTTGTCTGCATTAAGCAAGTAAAGTAGAGCAATTTAAGTAAGTAAACTTATTTCATGTTTTAGAAACAAACAACCAAAAGAGAAGTGCACTTTTTAATCTGGTAACTCCTCATATTTTGAATAACTCAAGTGGAAAGAACAGTCATAAAGTAATTTTACAACATACTACTGCACATTTTAATGTGCACAGTATCACAGTCCTTGACTAAAATTAAGTCAGTTCACTAGGGCTCTTGTGAATCCTCTGGGTATTCACACGACTGAATCACACCTCCTCTTCCTCACAAAAGGAAACACAGTTCATGCTCATGTGCCTCATGCATGATCAGAAGTATCAAGCAAGATGACTAGTTTTTCAGGTTTTATTAAACCACAGAACGGAAATGCATTATTTTGTGAACAGAAAAATCTGGATGCTCAAACTCTTATCGTACAACTCCTACCGATAACTCTGATTAACAGCATCTAATATTTCATTTCCACCTTTGCTTTACAAATGTCACAAACTAACACCAGCATTTTCTGTGTTATCAATTAAATAATGTTCAGTGCCAATTCAATTAAAACCTATCAGTAATAATATCACATCACAGTTCATTGCTGATCTCTAGTTCATAAGCAAAATGAGTTATTAGAGCAAGAAGTCACAATTTCACCCCACTCAAATGACAGATTTTTCTCTTCTTCCCAGTAATTTGAACAGTATATCAAATACAGGCATTCTGTTCAGTTAAATATACCTGCTGTACTATTCTCTTTAGTTAACCAAGGACAATCAAAAGAAAGAAAAATGCCTGCTTCACAGAGAAGACATCAAATTAAATCACTGCAGAAGTTCCAAACTGCTGGCCTTCAATTGTATCAAGGTTTGTGGATCAGACAACAGTTACTGTCTGAAAAGCCATGGTTCTTCCTTGCCCTCCCAATTTAAATGGTTTGGGGAGAGGAACTGTGTTTGTTTATCTTGGCACAAAAGGTGTATCACTAAGTAAAGCTAAAACTACTCAACAACTGAAGATCTGCTGAACTACTACTGCTGCTCTTAAATTAAAACAGCCAAGAACAGACATTTTCCCAAAAGAATGGAAAGCTACCTTTCTCTTGAGTGATGCAGAGCTGCTGGAGACAGTTCAAAGGAAAACCACAACCATAATCAAGGACCCAACAAACAGTGCTGTGTAATGTGAAGATTACTGAGGCTCCACAAATGCAGTTTATTGGGAGGAGACTACACATAGAGTACAGATATTTACATACAGAAAAGAAATCCAGTGATGGAAGAATATTTAGTTTCTCTGACAAATGTAAAATGATGATTCTGTATCTGAAAATTGAAAGTAGACAAATTCAACCTTGAAATAAGATGCAGATTGAGTTAAATGCTGGACCAGTCTAATATGAGAGGTAATAGCCTACCATGGTTTAAAGTGTCTACAAAAAGGGTATACAACTTCCCAAAGGAAATGCTTAATCTGAGTTTCAGAGCAGACTATAGTACATGTGAGGGGGAGAGGGATCTGGGACTTGGGAAGCCTCTGCTCATTCTTGTCCCCTACAAGGGACAGTGCAAGTGCCATCACTGTTCCCAGCATGCTTCTCCAGCACTGAAACTCCACATAAAGGCAGCCTCACTCTTTAGAACATGAACATGTACAGAGGCCCAAACAACCAGATATACTCAAGGTTCTTTTTCCACCTTCTTCTGAAACCTGAGATACTGGCCACAGCTAGAGAAAAGCAGCTAAGCAAAGCAAGCTTTTCTTCTTCCTTTGATTGCCTTTTGTTGCATACCTTCTTTACATATTTAGATTCTAATCGATTCTAAACTTGGAATTGGAAAAAAATTTCTCCAGGTCAGACTTGCTGGGATGTTTTTTCCCTTCTACTGCAACACAGGATATGGATTGCCTGCTAGCACTAGCTGGGCAAATTTCCCCTAATCAACCTCCTGACATTGCAAGGGCCTTCAGAAAACCTGGCAGCCTAATCTACCACCTGTTGTCTGGAAAACAAAGATGTGTAAGATAAAAATTTAGTACCATGGATAACCAAACTGTCCAATTCTCCCTGAATCAAAAGACATCAGACAGAATTACTGGGGTAGACCATAATGACCTCTAACACGCAGGAAGTTAAATCATTAATTTCTTTGTCCTTTTTGGAACTGATATGAGGTGTTCTTCCTTCTACCTCCCAGCTGCAGTTTCATAATTAAAGTTTATCTGTATTCTATTAAAAGAAAAGAAAAAAAAAAACCACAACTGCATGCTATAGATGAAAGACAAAAAACATTTTAAGAACATGATAGTTTTCAACAGACATACGTAGTACCTAATTTAATTTACAGGATCAGGCATTAGTATCCAATCTCAATTTATGTATGTAATCTCAAATTTTGTTTAGTTCCCAGAATATAAATCCCAGTAACTGTTCTTGCTTCCACCAGACTCTTCTCTATGAAAGCTTAATTCCTTGATATCAAAGCCCTAGGATGGTGCCATCACTTCATCCTGCGAGGTAATGTTTATGTGATATGCAGGCATGAAGAAGGCACAGATGGCACACAAAGATCTTTCTGACATCAATGGATACTTCACAGGAGAATGTATTTGAGACCTGCTATGTAAGTATGGACAATGTCCTGCATGAAAAAAGCACTATTAGAGTCTTCATAAGGGAACATAAACATTCCTATCCACGAGTTCCTACTACTACTTCACAGTGTGCCTGCTTGTTTGACAGTTATACTGTCATAACTTTAGACTGTTAAACCTCTGCTCTAGGGTTTGTAAAAGATCAGAGCACTTGTCACTCTCAGTACAGGTAGAGTGAGATAGAGTGGTTGAGCAGTTCATTCTTCTTTCTAATTACACTCCATTAACCTTCCACATGAGAGCTCCCCTGTGCTTTCACACCAGCAGCACCAACTGGCTGTGTTTGATAAGGCTCGGCAGCGTTTGCAAGTCCAGCACGTGTAACTGAAGGAACAGTTCAGCTCAGCAGCCATCGCAGAAGCTGTGCTGGCGCTCTGCTACTGAGCTACAGTCAGATTCAGCTGAATTATACACAGATGGACACCAGCCTCACCCTACCCACTTCCCTCACAACTCTACCCCTTGAACTTCAGAGATACGTGATCTATGAGAAAGCCAAATGCAGAACTAGGGAATTATTCACAATGGGGAACCCAACAGTTATCACACTTTTACCTCACTGCAAAGACCTGCCAAGAGAAACGTATTTAGAGCATTAAAGCATGCAGGGCAATAGAAAAGAAGTTGTCTTTACATTATAATTAGATCACGTTAGTGTATGCTACCAGAGTACAGGGAAGGAAAATTACTTCTGTAATTTAAATCTTTTTTAAATGCACTTTCAGTATCTGGGGTTGTTTGTTGTATGTTCTGAAGACCACACTGCTAACAAACAGCATTATATTTATCTATAACCTTCCCAACAGTGACCACATAAATGAACGGCTTTTCTAAAAAGAGAGACTGCTTTGATTAATAATGTATTCTATGCGAGTTTTAAACTCAGTGCCAGGAAAGCTATTTTCCATGTGCATGAAGGTAGATTAGCATTTGTGTATACTGAGTAACAGTGTCAGCACATGCTTACACAGATAAAAGGGAAACAAATTTGGAAGGAGGGACTGTAAACAATCTGGAACAGAATCCAAATTATTTTTAAAATAAATTAAATACTACAAAATCTGCACTTTTGAATGGCATTTTATCCAATCCATTGGATTTTTTAACTGCTTCAAATTACTTCACAACATAAAGTGGTATATGGAACTGGTCTATGTAAATGAGTGATGGCAATACTCTTCTTGCTGTTAGCTCCATTATCCTCTCCCATCCCTCCCCTGTTTTTTAACATGTTGTGATACTTGCATATGCATGTATCTCCATAAATAAATATAACTTACTTCTACAGTAGGTTTCCCAACCTTCAGCTAATATTTTGAAATGACTGCTGTTTTCTAAGACTTGGTAACTTTGAAGTGTCTGAAGCAAAATCTGTTTGTGCTACAAGACAAGCAATGAATCCAGCCCCATCCTTGTTCAGAATGGTTCAGGAATTTTATTTCAGAGTTCTAGTAAATGTTGTCAAAGATGCCCTCCAGTACAAAGAGAACAGAGGTGGTCATTCTCTTACACCAGAAAGGGAAATACTGCTACTGAACCCACTTAAAAGTAACTTGAAGAGACTTGGTTTACAAGCGTGATCATTGAAGACCATTAGACTCACCTTCTACATCTGTAACAGGTTTTGGACCTCCTTTCTCAAATTTTCTTAAATTTAGTCTAAAGATGCCAATTCAGTCTTTAATGTGATTAAACTTACACCATCTAAGCCTGTAATATATGACAGAAGTTCAAAATTCGTGGATGTGAACAAACACAGTGAATCCAAGACTGTGAGGCTACTGAGGCTGCCTCAGGAAAGATGAATAGGAAGAGGACAGTTAGTTCTTACCTCTAAGATACACTTGCTCAAAGTGTGAACACAAGTGCCATTTCAACAACAATTTTTTGGAGCATAATGAATTATCTTATTTGAATACATTTGATATTAACAAAGTGCAAGATTAATTTTGTCAGATATTATTTCTCTGCTAAAGATTATATTCTCTCTTAACCCTAATAAATTTGAAACAAACACAATTAGGATATTGAAGAAATTTATCTAAAGCATCCTTATCTCCTGTTCTGTAAAAATCTGTTCACAGTGCTTCAATGCTATAACGCAATGAAATCTTGTTTGAGCTAGGATTAAAATTTGTCAGAGTAGGCTAGCACCAAAGGAAAGCAGAACAACATTTCTGTGCAACACTTAGCTCTTTCTTCTGTAAAAAAGAATTTTACACATGAATTGTACCCAGTCCGTCTATAACTTGCGCTCTCATAATTTTTGAAGTATGTACTAGAATCATGACTTAAAGCTCCAGAATTCCTGGCTGTAAGCATCTAGTGTTGAAACTGCTTTCAGAATAAAGTAAGGCAGAAGTGCTTCCACTTCCTGGAGCGGTCAGCCATCTCTGCTAACCCTATTTGGAATACTGTTTTCTGACAAGTGGGCTATGATCACCTCTGAAGAATGCAACATTGCACCTGATGGAGGCTTTTTAAATTAACCACCTGAGAAAGGTACCTCTTTAGAACTTTTTGGTAATGTTTGTTATTTTCCCAACATCTCTTAGAAAATATTTCAGAAGGAACTATTTTGCTCTACACTGTCGTATTATTCTCTTTGTACAGAAGAACTCTCAAAAATAATCCAAGTACTTTCCTTTTATATTATGTCAGTGAAGAAGATTTCTTGAGCATTTGGGGGGCCCTGAGGTGGGTGAACAGATCTTTTAACCCAGCACAAAGAGGCAAGAAAAAGAAAGTAAGGTCTCCTGTAATTCCTCTTGATGCAATTCTCAACAATATAATATATGTGGTTTTAGGGAAGACCAAGATTTCTTCTGTGCCACTTCAGGCCCATATTAGATTTAAAAGGCAAATTAGCTAAAAAAAAAAAGATTAAACAAAAACATTAAGCATATTTTCATCACATAATGAAGTGCAAGTTCTTTTTCACACCATATGTTTGACTTGCTACTTACTGCAGAGAACATGCAACGTATAACCAGATAAACACATTTCATTCTATAAACTGGTCTGATGAGCTAAACCTGCACTAGGAGGTATCAGACAGTCTTAATGAAACTCAGAAGTATTATTTCATTGACATTCACTCAGTGTTTCTTGCATGACAATTCAGTTGCAAATATTTTTGGAAGCGTTAGCTCAAAACCCACAGACTTCTGAGAAGCAGCATCATTGGGTCTCTCTCACGTTTCTCTAAGACACCTATCACACCTGTCTCTCATAGCCGTAAATCACAAAACAGTAGTTTCCCTCCACATGGTTTCACACAGATGGATTTTTTTTTTTAAGGAATCACATGTTGCACTGTTGAGAAGGACTGAAAGATTACAGAAACCTAGCAACTGAAGCACAGGCTGTTACACCAAGGCATCTTGCTTTGTGCCCTTGGGTCTGGTAGCTTTACTCATACTGGGATCTCAAGCTCTATTATTAACCCAGAAAACTACCTTAAAGCTGCACCGTCTTTGCAAAAAGAGTTTAATTAAAGTTTCATACATGTAATGTGTACTCTTCTGAACTCCTGTCCATTAAAATAAGCCTCCACATATGCCTCTTTCTCAGATAACCTCCACAAAATGAGAAGCCAAAAGGAGCTTCATGATTAGGGAGCAGGTTCTGTGGGCTCTGAGGTTGAGGGGCTATTAGAAGAAAGAAACAACTGAGAAAACATTTTCCCTCACACTACCTCTGAATAAACCAAGTTGATGCTGAAATGCAAGGCTCTTTCGGGGAAACAAGCTTCAGGGTTTCTTTTTGTTTTCAAACAAATACAACAGGGCACATATTCAAGAAAATAGAGCATAATTATTTATTTGTTTTGGTAAAACTATCATCCATTGTAATTTATCTGGAGTTGAGAAGGATGTAAGCAGAGGAAAAAGGCTTTTAAAAGATCTATCCTATACATGCACAGTTTTATATCACTAAATACATCCAAGGGCATATAAGTAAATAATGACCTAACTTGACTTTGAAAAAAGAAACACCATGATGAAAAGCTGAGAAAGTATCAACCAATTTTTACAAAAATGTCGATGTGTAATAGGTGTTGCAAAAATTAAAAAACCATAAAACAACCAAACAAAAATACCCCAACCCAGCACCAAGATTTAACATGCAAACACTGTATAGCCAGTATTCATTAGGAGTCCAGTAGCACTTTCATGGCAATTGTTTGGAGGATCATATAAATATGTTTGTGCTCAGTTGGTTAGAGCATGGTGCTAACAATGCCGAGGTCACGGGTTCGATCCCCATATGGACCATTTACTTAGGAGCTGGACTCAAGCCTTGTGGGTCCCTTCCAACTCATACTAGTCTGTGATTCTATATCAAAACCACGGTAAACCCAAAACACATCTGTCAGTTTGCATAGGAAGACGATCAAGCTGTCACTGACTGCGAGGAAGCTCAGAAGAAAACAAAGGAGCAATATTAAAAAAAAATCAGGAAACATGGAACAGAGTAAGAAAAAACAGGTTTGCACAAAGAGCACTCACCAACAATGTAAAGCTGAATTGAAAAGTAGTGAAGTCAGACAAGCAAAAATTAATCCTTTCTCACTGCTAGGGATGGCTTGTAGAAGAAAGCATTATATTTTATCAGAATGACTTAGAAAAAAGGGCACACTTCAGTCACACAAGCCCCTTCTCACTGATATGTCAGGCCTATGCCCAGAGGGAAGCCTGAGGTGACACAAGTAGTAGTGCAGGGATTACTTTGAGATTTTTCTCAATGTATTAGAAATAACTATCTAATTGAAGAAAAAAGTTCACATTATATATATATTTCATATATAAATATGCAAGAACTGAGCAGTAAACCATGCTTGATTTAACACCACAGACCCACATTTTTAACGGTTTTTCCTATTTCGCCTCCCTGCTGGTAGGTTGCATGATTAGCACACAATGCTCTGTAGGCCAAAAACCTAGTCTGCAAAGATCTTTTGAAATATTTAACATATACTAGTACTATGTAAATAGTAATAATAATTCAGTGGCCTTTTCCTACTCTGCATTTCAAATGTATTTATTATGAGCTAGACCAATAATGCAGGATTGTAGCATTCTGCCTCCACATTTCTCATCTTCCTCTTCCAATTTACCAGAGCAATGACAAAATAGGGGGTTTTGCTGTGAGCCTTTAACTCTTGCAGCACAGATTCTCATACTGTGTAGGGCTCTGAACTGGAAGATCCATCTTTTGCATAGGGGCAGAAACTCATTTCCTTAATCAATTTAGAGAAGATCGGAAGCCTGCCCAGTGACCCACATTGCTCAAGAAACTGCACCAGCTACAGAGGCTATAGAGGCAGCTGCTTTCAGGCCAGCAACAGCATGCTCAGCATGAACAGACTGTACTAAGATTTTTCTCCCACACACAAAACCAAACTGTTCCTGTGCCCCCTTTGTGCTGACGGAGCCTGTCTCTCAGTCGATGAGCAAGTCGCTATTTAGAAAATTATTTCTCAACCTATTCTGGAAATCCACAATCATGTACAATTGGCAGCACTGGCGAGTATTCAGCGGCGATTTCAAAGCTTCTTTGTCCTGGGGAGGAGACAGGACCATTCACCAGCATGCCGGCAGAACTGCTGAGTACACAGCTGGAGCATACGTAGGGGGAAGGGAAGCGGTGTGTGATTCTGCAATTATAGCTGTTAAATGCATACAGATTTGAAGAATGATCACTTGGCATTTCTACTATTTTGCAAGTGAAAACTTTCAACACATTTGCCAGAAGTATTTGGCTGTTTTTTCTTGTAAGAGGATAGAAGATCAGTGCAGAGAAATGTTAAGCCATGTGGACGTGCTACGTAATTGGTTCTTTCAACCCCTCACAGCACAAATGATTCGCAGTAACATGCTCCAATCTCCTTACTAGTTAACAGTCCAGTCCAGGACAAATACATAAAGAAGAGATAGAAAGGAAAAAGCTGTGGACAAGATTAACCACACAGGCTTGGCTTTTCCACAATGCTCACATTTTTTCTACTGCCCAGATGCTAGATATTCAAGAGAAAACAGGGTGTACTATAACAACTGCTGCAACAGGCCACAGGAGCATAAATCCAGTAAGAACCCTTTCTGTTTGGCTCCTCACAGGGCTCTTACTTGTACTACAAAAAATGTCACTTTGATGCCCTGTTTGCATTCCATTTCCAACAACAATGAGGAGGATGGAGGTCTCTGGTTTCTATGACAACCCAGATGGGCCACAATACAAGATACTTACAAACGTTCAACTGCGGGATGCCAGATCAAATTAAGCTAGAGTTTACATTACTTCATAGAAACTAAAATAAAAGAAAAAACCCAAACAAAACATGAATGTCAAAGCAAGGATGACATCTCCTTGGTACATTCCAAAAGATTTCCAAAAGTAGAATGGTAAAGAAAGATTTTTCCCTATGAAAATAAATAATATTGTCAGCACAAGCAAATTGAACCCCTCATTTACATGAGTAAATGTTTTCATTAAAACTAGACTGCTGGAAAATTATCATCAGACATTGAAAGCAAAAAGCAGATCCCAAAACATTATTTTATCGGATTACTTAACTCATTATGAACTGACAAATTTGTAATCCACTATTTTGTATGGTTTATTTAATGCCACAATTTATATTTTGTGATACGGTTCTGGTTTTTGTTGTTTACCCCAATCTGGTCTTTTATGACATTTTGCAAAAGAAATTCAGAAGTAGAAAATACCCCATATTTTACTTCAGGAAATTAAACTAGTAACAGTGAGTTATTTTAGTTAACATTAACAAAACTAGAAAAACATTTCATATGTGCTCTTAGTAATTTAACTGTTCTGTTGTCAAACAGGTGACGTGATCTTACTTCTCAGAGGCATTGATTAACTCAACATCCTGAGAAGGCAAGTGTAATAGGTCAGCCAATTTAGGCAACAAGAGTGAAATGCTTTCTGAAGAAATACCTATAAACGCTTTTTGGAAGATTTTCAGAAGTGACATACATAGATATGGTTCCCAAAACAAACCAAGTTAAAAATTTTCTTAATAAATATGTATTTTTTGGCATATTATTTTGAAAAATCTTCTGCTACAAGTTAAGATAATTGTCTTTCTATTTAGTCACTGTCCTTTTTCATTTCCTTTTCTCCATTCTTTCTTCCAACTTAATCACCAGGTAGTTAATAGCATTCATTCAATATGTGATAGCCAGCAAGGCTCACATTACAACAGATAACCATAGACTTTAGAGGCTTATGTTCTTTGGGGAGAGGGAAGAGAGAAAGGCTTAACAGCTGTGCCTAGTCAAAATAATCCAAAATTAGAGGGACTGTAACATTTAAAATTGGAACACAGAACCTTAAAATCTGGGTCTGTGCAGCTGTTTTAACACTTTATTTAAAACTGGAGACACTTTCTCTCCATAAATCGTTCCCCTCTGCAGCACTGCTACCCAGTACTATTTACAGAAGGACTCCAGTCTGGCTTGCAAGTGCCACCTCATCATTCAGGAGCGCCTGGCGCTGCCAGCTGAGAACAACTGCCCCTCACACAGGTCGGCTGAGCCGCCTGCTGGTGCCTGAGCCTCTCCTCCTGTTCAATGCACCAGCTAGAACCCCGGAATCATGGAGCTAGAGAACATGCCCACGGTGGGCTCTGAGACACCCAGGTTAGCACCTGCCCATCACCTGCTCCTCAGCAATCCTCTTTCACCCCAAACCCTCCCGTTCAAGGCCGTTTCCCCTGACAGTGTGACAGCCTGGCGCTCCAAGGGCTCTCACTGCTGCTGACAGGAGCATGGCTGGCACGTGGCATGGCAGGCAGAGGCTGAAGAAAAGCTGCCTGCCCTGCTGTGTTCCCTGACTCGTGCAATGGCAAGCGGAGCCAGGGAGAGACGCTGCGGTGATGGGAATAGCATTTCAAGAAAGAGCGAATCAGGGATTTGCAAGGAGCTCCTGCAGAATGACCAGAGCGCCTCAGTACTGCAGGGGGAAGAGCTGGGGCTGAAATGACACATCTCGGTAAAAATTAAAATACCTGACAACACTGCACAGTTAGTGGGAATTAGCTGGAAGTGACGAATTAGGATGCAGAAATGAGACTAAGGACATGGAGGGGCTTGGTTAGCCTTAAACTTGGACTACACTGCCTAAACTTCAGATGTACAGCTGGGGCTGTGCTCCAACATCATATAATTGCTACCTGTATTTCACATATAAAGCAAAAGAGAAGGAACAGCATAATGAAAAAGAGAATTTGCAAAGTGCTAATGCTTACTAAAATTATAACAGTTTAACAGGAAGAGCAAAATGGACTGGAAGTAAGTAGGAAGGAGCTTTAAGTTGCAAGGGATGGTAGTGTTGCGGTGAAAAAGCTGCTTGATGTCATACAGTTGAAGTTACTTTAATCACAGTTTAGTGTAAGTATCAAGAGACTTGGACAAATAACCAGGCCAGTGGGTTCCTCTGACAAAGTCTACTGCCAGTCACGTATCGCACACATTTCAAAGCATGAACTTCTACTCTGCAGTGATACCGCACAGATTAAAATTGTGTGTGCAAGTTGCACAGTATCTGCTATTGCACTGGCTTGTTCAACTATAAATTTCACACAAACACAACAGTGTAACGGATTAGTAACCCCTATAAGGTAATTTGTACCTAGGATGGTATTCAACTCTTCTAATACTGTAATTAAAAAATAAATAATCTCCTGCACCATCAACAACACAAACATACTGAGTAAGTAATGCTGGGCACATGACCTGTCTTCACAAATTCCAGACAGTTTAGACTACTTTTCACACAGCTAAAATTAGAAACCCTGATCTGACTCCCTAGACAGAACATCTCTTCCTCAACTCCACAGAACCCTTACTGCCCCATTACTTGTATGCATGTACTGCTGTTTGATATTATAACTGGATCTGTCCACCACACTCATCCTCCACTTTGCTGACAGCAGCAATCACTTACAGATGTGTATCCTGTTGCTAGCACAGTCAAAATAATGCTGCACCTCTGCCCTTGCTGACATTCAGTCTGTTTCACAAATACCACCCACATCTTCCTTTCTGACTGACAGTTTTCAATTAAAACTGAGTGACTGGTCTCAATGTATTCATAACTTGAAATGTGCTTTTTCCACTTTGCAACTATAGAAGGCTGGAGTTCTTGGTTGCAATTTCTTAGAATCAAAGATATTATCATTTCCTTTGCCACAGTGACAAGATTCACAGGCATTCTCCTATGGTCTATACACATCTTGCTTGGTTGGTTATGAGCCTAACAGAAAAACAAAGGTTTTAATCTCATAGAGCACCTAGGAAATCCCCTTAAAACAGTTCTGCCATATGATCCAGCTAAATATTTTAAACCTTGAATACTGTTTAGACTGACTTCAGGTTAATACCAAAGCATTTTCAAATAATTCCCACAGACTAGCTCCAGCATCAAAGGAGCCCTAGCACTGAGTTTTGCTGAACTTTTTGCAGGGGGTCAAGATAGTATTGGTAAACCAGCATGAATATTTCTATACAATATTGCATTGTAATATATTTAGTTTCAGACAGAAATTACAGTTGTGGGGGAAGGGGGAATGAAAAAAAAGTAATCTCTCCCAGATAATTAATACACACAAGACTAGAAAACTACCAGGGATCTCTAGACTTCCAGCTTTTCAAATGTCTTGATTCTATGACTATACTGAAATACAACCACCTGCACCTGGAAACTAAAGCAGCATGTTTTTTTAGCAGCTGGTAAATGACAATTTTAGAACTGAACCAGTAATATCAGTCTTGAAGATGCATAAGCAATGAAGTAAATATGATGACCTTTATTAAATTCACATCTAATAAAAACAGATAATATACATCAAAGTTTACTGAACAGAATAGGATGAAGCCGATGAAAAGCAGGTAACTTACCTGCAGGCTTTTTACAGATTAAAAACTAGGTTATATTAACATTTATAACCCCCAAAATAGTGAAAAGTGAGTTTTTCCATGCCAAAACATTTAAGTGATTGCATCTGTAAAACACATCCTTCTTCTGGACCTGTCATCTTTCTGAGGTATCATATATATGCTCATGTTTTCACTTACTTAAGTCTTAGCAATACTGATATCAAACTGATGTTCTTGTTTTCAGTTATGCAGAGTCTTAACAACACTAAATGAATAAGTATTGTTGTAAGACAAATACTTTTGATGCTGTATTTTCTTCAAAAGTCAATTAGAGTATCAAACACTTCTGCCTACTATTTTCTGCTTTTGTACTTTTTTCCAAATCTACTCAATTAAATAGTGTATGTGCACACTGAAAAAACATACATTCTCCAAAACTTTACTCTACAAATGTTTCTGTATTATTTTTCCATTAATTAGGCTCGGAATTACATTCAGAGTAAGAAACCTGAATACTAAAATTCTGGCAGTAAAAACAAGTACTGAAAATAAACTCATGCTGTTCAAACTAGTGGCTGGTCTATGCATCTCAAAGAATTTGCACTCCAGGATGTTTGCACTGTGAGACTAAAAATTTACTTTAAGAGAACATGGAAGTTATTAGCAGAAACTCTGACATCCTCAACAACTCTTTTCTTCAAAGAAATGACCTATTTAATGCACATGAGTAGGTTCTTCATATTAACCCCATCACTTCCTCAAATCAACAAGAAGAAAAAAAAAGGTGCTAGGTTTTGCTTTTGTTTTTTTAATGAGCTGAAACTGCTACAGAACAAAAAACTCCAAAACCTCACAAATTGACCGTAGAGAGAGTTAAAAATAATGGATACTACAAAAAACCCAACTAAAACAACCTAAAAATAAACAAGAGGCATCTCTTCTACTTAACTTTTCCTCACGGCCAAACGACCACAATGGCTAACAAACCATCGAGTTGTTAATTCTGTTTTATACAACTTTCTTCTTCTTGGAAGATACTGAGAAAATTCCGGACTCAACAGAGTTTCGACCTGCACTTTCTAAAATGATAGCAGACCAGAGAAACCAGTTACATGCATTATTAAAAAGCCGCAGTCCTTCGGGTGTCCCGAAGCGCCGAGGCTCCGCGGGCGCCGGAGCCGGGAGGGCACGGCCGCCATCTAGCGGCGACAGCGGCCGCTCCGCCTTCCCTCCCTCCCTCCCTCCCTCCCTCCCTCGGCTCTCACCAGGCCACAGCAGAGATCAAAATTTGCAGCAATAGAAAAAGCACACCGCCACTGTTGAACTTAAACTCCTACGAGGTTTTTCCGACCTCAAACCCCACCTAAAGCTGTCTTCAGTGAAATTGAAGCACTACTGTTATGCTGTAAAGTTTTCATTCATGCTCATCTCCTGATAAAACTGTTCCAGATTTAACTCCACAGTCAGAATTAAACCTCTCTTGTGTGACATTATTTACTCCTAATGCACATTATGGCATTTGCATAGGCTCTAACAGAAGACTGAACAAGACTTTAGAGACTTCTATTGCCAATCCCATTCCAGCTGCTGTGCACTGCTCCAGTGGTTCGTGGCAGCTGGAAAAAGCCAGTGGGAAGAGCAGCCAGCCCAGGCACCCCACTAAGGCCTGGGCCCCTTCCTAGATGTGGCATAGCTGGCACACAAGCTCGGGCACTGCTCACTGCCAGGCACAACCAAAGTTGAACTTTACATCCACTCTCAGACTTATCCACCCTCGTGGCCAGTGGAGGTACAGCCAAGCAGGTGTTCAGCAAGAGGCTTCCAGGCTCCTCCAACTAAGAACAAAGGCTGGTCCAGTTTCATCTGTCCTCAAATGAAAAGAACATAACCAAAACAAACACAGACATATATATAAGAAATGTGAATAAGTTAATATTACAAGAAATCTGGTTCTGCATTTCTGTGAGTAATGGCAAAGTATGATTTACAAAATCACACAATACTCTGAATTGGAAGGGACCCACAAGGATCATTGAGTCCAACTCTTAAGTGAACAGCCTGTACAGGGATCAACCCTGCTACCATGGCATTATTGGCACCCTGCTCTAACCTGCATTACATATGAAGATGGATGCCTGATGTATGCTGAGATGCCTGAAAACAGATACTAATTTCCACATGCTCCTAACAGCAATCTGCCCAGCCACAGCCATGCACATAAAAAGTTTCACAGAGCAGCAGACACCTCTACTGCTGGCTTGACAGAGGCTCTAACAAGCACCGCTCAGAGATGTGTGCCAGTACCAGTTGTCCAACAGGTAATCAGGGCCTCTCCAGCATCACACATCTTACTGTTTCAGATCTTGAGTCAGTAAGTCACCTCGAGAGGCAAAGCCACAAAGCAGAAGTTGAGAAAATGGGTATTCTACAAAATACATGGCCTTAAGAAAGGTGCAGTGAACTCTAAGGCAAGGAACACTCACTCACTGCTATTCATGTTTCTGTTCAGTTTCTAACATTTTATTATTGAACTTGGACACAAACCATTCAACCTGTAAGGGTAACAAATTATTTCTTTTGCCTCATAAATGAATTAACATAGATTGCACAAGGTTATTTCTTCAATATCAGACATGAAACACAGTCCCGATACAAATGAAAAAAGACTCACCCAGTCAGCATTTAAGTTGACAGGTCAAATCCATTTATTTGACTGTCCTGCATAAAGCCACAGCTCTAATCTGGTGCTTCTACTCAAAATAGGAGGAGGTTGTAGGAAATCCAATGCACATTCAAACATTACTTTAAAAATAGCTGTACTTTTGGCAAACACACCAACAAATTGCTTTTGTTACTTCTCCCACTATTCCATTAACTCTGTCAAGACAGAGCCATGCTGAGAGCTAACAAAAGGCCCTTGTTTCAAACCTTCCTGTAATCCACTTGCACGAGGACAGGACATTTATTATGGTAGCCAGTAGCAAAATCTGTTGTTGGTTGGTTGTTGGGGTTTTTTTTCTTAGTTTCCTTTCATAAATAACTGTCGGATTTAATACACATGAATATTTTCTAAAAAAAAAAAATCATCATTGACAAAAATACCGTAACTGAAATTACATGGACGTACAACAGAAGACAGGTGTTGGAAATTTCACTCGCTTCTCATGTATTTTGATGATGTCCCACACACCGTATGTCGCTCTGTGTGGAGGCTGAGACGCCGCCCTCCTCTGTCCCAGCAGCTCTGTGGGAGCAGGAGCCCAAGGGGCTGACAGGTCAGCAGAAACTCCAGCATTGCAAAAAACAAGAATTGATTTTTCTTAACTCCACAGTTCTGAGATTAATCTGCTGCTCCCAAACTTTATAAATAAAACAGTTAAATGTATCCAGGCACTTAAAAAAACCTCCTCCTTTCCTCTCTCTTAACGTTTTTGCACTGTTTCCAGGGGAAGAAAACACAACTGTCAGTACAATTGTTTCATATACTAGAGACTTTAATCCTAAACTAGGTCTTCTGGCTGTTTACATTATTAAGCAAAAATAAACCTCTAAAAGTTGGAAGAGCTGAGTTAAACTGATATTGGTGAATGCAAAAAAGATTGAAAACATCAACCTTTTTATCCTTCAATTTAAGCTTGATCATGTAAGGAGAAATATGCTACAAAAAATTCAAGATAAAATTAGAGTCACGTGAAAAGGAAGTTTAAATAAGGAAAGTGCAAGTATGAACTTAGCTAAAAATAACAATGTAGTAATTTTAAAAAACGTATTGGAACACATAGAATCAAACAATTTTTCTGTTTCATCTCAACAAGAACATCTCTCTACTTTAAACAGAAGCACCTTTTTTAAAAAGCATGGAAACAGAAAGAACAGAGGTTTTAAAAATGAGAAAGCCAGATGTTGAACATAGCACTCTACTAAATTGTTTTCCAGGATACTGTTGGAAATCACTGATTGAAGAGCCTTACTCCAACAATCTTGTTTCAGGAAGCTGCCGTTTTTGTTCCAGAACATTACTGACTTTCTGAGGTGTTATTAATAATTAAACTTTTCTTTTCAAATTACTCATTAATATTAACTTTGTCTAAAGTCTTCCTGGAACCTAATACTAAGGAAAATAAAACAGTAAAAATACACTAACCACAACAGTTAAATAAAAGAATATGTTTGATTTGAGAAAGATTCTACTTCTTGTAAATTCACTTTCCACAATTCATACTCAGCTATACAGCAATAAAGCTGTACAAAAGATGGTTTTAGCCTTCACTTTTTACACCTATGAAAAATGGAAAAGCAATGGCAATTTACCAATCCAATCTCCCTCTCTGCTTTTGCTTCCTCTAGACTAATAGAGAGATTAAGAGCAAAAACTGCAGGTGAAACCACTGTATATAAGCCTCAAACCTAAGAGGCTAGCAAAGTCATTTTTCACCCCTTGCATGTGAAATGTGAGGAATAACCATTACTGAACTGGATCCAAATGAATTGTACAAGAAAAGCCACTCTAGCTCCCGGAGCTGAGTTTTAAGTTACTTCACTCTTACTTCTCTAAACTTTTTTCCTATTGCCTAGTGCAGCAGAGCTCCACATTGTGGAACCAAATGCCTCACCCTGGCTACATACACTCAGACTCAGATGACCATGCTGGAGCAACCTCCACACACTGCACTTAGGGAGAGCTAGCACAAAAGAAGTATTTACAACACCTGGCATCCCATCAGTCCAAATCTGCCTGAAGGAAATCCTGAAGAGAAAGAATACCTGAAATCACATCTTTCCAGCACACTTAGGCATCTACCCAGATTATTCTGGCAATGCATGGTTGCACATGTTCTTGTGGTTGGAAAACTTGCCCAAAAAGTGACAGATGACATTCATTTCCCCTTTCAGCTTAAGATAATACAAAAGTACATCCCTTTTCTCCAAGAGCTTTCTAAGCCAAGGACACTTCTTATCTCCCCTTCTCTGGCTTGGTGTAGAAAAGTACCCAAGATTTACAAGGATGGAGTGAAAAGGGAAGAGGAAGTATAAAGCAGAGGGATTTTTCCTGAGAGAGAATGCTGGTCCTAGCACCAGTGTCTGCTTATTTTAATTATGTGTTTAAAATCACCAGATACCGTACATATGATTCCCATATAGTCTGGTTTATCAGGACTCCCCCTCCTTCCAACTCCACTGCACACAAACTATAAAATTCCATCTTCTACATTTATTCAGTCACTGCCACGTCTCCTCCCTTGGAGTGAACAAAGCTCTGCAAGACATCCCAGAGGCATACTGCTACCCAGATTCTACCAAGAACCATACACAAAGGGCTTCTGCCAGGTTTCAATTTAGTGGGAGGACTGTCTTAAAGCTTTACGTGGAAAAGCTACATGTTATCTACAGGTTCTATCTGCTTCACTTGAATCAATTAAGCCAATATTATTCCGCAGTCTTGTTTGGATTCCTTTATTAACTTCTGTATCAAATAGTTCTAGCATTTTTAGTTTACTTTCTTCTTGAAACACTATATACAAAGCAATGAAAAATTGCATACAGAATATACTAAAGAGAACTCTTAGAAATTCTCTAACATAACAATTCAGAAATTCTGGTCTGCAAAACTACCAACTATAAGCAGAAAACAACTGTGTTGCAACATGCAAAGCATTAAATTGTTTAAAGCTGTTCAAATAAGTCTCAGAACCTTTTTCCTTAAAAACACTTTTTACCCTCAGTTGCCTCAGGAAAAAAAAATAAAATAAGATTGTTATTTGTGGATAACTACACCTTAAGACTACAAATATTTTTCTTTGTTTCTTACAGAGAGGAAAAAATGTTACAAAAGATGACAGCTTGTAACACCTAAGCACTGTCATATGAGTCCAATGGGCTTTCTCATTTGAATATTGCCTGTAACAGAGTTACTGAGAACTCTCACGTAACACAAACCACTAACTGCTGTTTCCCTCCTCCAAAAACCTTCTTTCCAAACCAA
Organism: Rhipidura dahli; assembly: GCA_013399225.1. NCBI lineage: Eukaryota > Metazoa > Chordata > Aves > Passeriformes > Rhipiduridae > Rhipidura > Rhipidura dahli. Next base: position 822,636 of record VXAC01003621.1, read on the forward strand.
AGCAGAAAGCCAAAGTATAAGCAGTAGCTTTAAGAAGTTACTAGAAAATTATGAGGCCTGTCTGTAGAAGGGTGGCTGACCAGCAGGCCACAACAATTCCCTCTGACATCCAAGCTGAGGAACAGCAGCTGCTGTCCCTTCTCAATCTGTACAAAGTTTCTTCTGAAATGTCTACCATATCCATTAATATTTTTTTAAACCTCTTCTAAAAGTACCTTGTAAAGTTCATTTTCACACTGAAGTGAACTCCAGTATCAAGTCCATACAGCACATACAGAATCCACTTAAATCAGCTACAGAACTCTCAAACCCATATGCAGACTAGCAAAAATCCAAATGTTGCCTTTAGATAGTTTATAGTACATTTGTTGCACATTTTGGATTCTGAAGCACACTGCACTAACACACAGTTGCTGCAGAAATGACTGCAGTTCCCCAAACAACGATAATGAATGTTTGTGTGTACTTATGCAGATGCTCTGTGTAACTCCAGGTAGACAACGTGAAGCAGTAGGAACAGTAACTGAGTGCATGGCAGCAGGATAACATAACACCTTCCTTTTCTCCATCTCTAATAACCAGCAGGTGTCCAAGCCTGCTTCTCACGGAGATGACAAATTACAATAACATAGCTCAGTGCAAGGCACTGGCAAAAGTTACAAGACTTGTCAGAACAACTGCAAAACTAACACATAGCACATGTATCTGTAGCTAAAGCACATCTTCACTGTGACAGGATCCCAGTTAAAGCTACAAAAGAACTGGGAGACTAAGCAATAATTCTCAATTAAACTTCCAGAAATATACAGAGTCCAGTATTACCTATTTGAAAGTCAGCTCCTATGATATAATGATGTTTTGAAAGCCTAGGCCTATCAGTGAATATCAACATTTTCTGAAGTTTGAAGTATTGTTGTTAATACACCAGCACAATATTATTTTTTAAAATACCCAGATTTGAAGTTCTCCACATGGTACCAGCTATGCCCTTGATGATTAAAAATTAACATGGTTCCTTTGTGTGCACATTATGACAGACACATTGTACTGTCTGAGGGCCAGCAATTTTTCATTTTAAATAGTTGGCTTTTGCTTTATCTTCTTGAATATACAGAGAAAAGCCGTTTCACATGTTTTTTAAAGCCTTCTAAAGCATTTCTGGAGTGTCAGCATTCTCATTTGCCACTAGTAGCTCTTTCTGATGAGCTCAGGACTTCGGCTTCAAATCAAGTTACATCAGAATGACATCAGCTGAATATTAATCAGGGTAGATGCAAAAACAGGTGTGACAAAACCATGCTGTGACTAAAATGTGAAATTCTAATTCATATCAACCACCCCACTATGCATTTAAGTCCATCCAATAAAAAAACCAGAAGAACCTATCAAACATATTGAAATGACATAAGTTTTCACTAAAAGAAGTCATGCACTGTAGAATCACCCTCTTGAAAAATCAAGCAGCAAAACGTAAACTATGAGGTTAGCATAATTCCAGTATGGAGAATCACACATTCACTTCTGGGTGCTGATGGCAAGGCTGTGGTTGCATGCTGGTATTATACACAGCTACATTACTGAAAAGTTCAGCCTGGTTGCTACTCACTTCTTCAGCTCTGCTGTTTCAACCGTGGCTGGAATAAAATGCACACATGACACAGGGAAGGCAAGGAGGTAATCTGCCAGCCAACAGAATAGTAACAAGGTACAGCAACCTGCAATGTTGCAGCAAAAGCACAATACTGTTGGCCTTTGCTTTTAACACACCTCTCTCTCCAGGTATGCAGATAAAGAAGTGAACATCCAGTGACACTGGATGGATAAAGTAGCGACGTTTTGAACAAAACAGATCATGTGGACAAAGAGAGACTTGGGCAATGCTGTCACCCTCTGTGACTCCTAGACACAAAGATCTGTATGTACTGCTACACTCTCAGATGAGTTAAATTAAAATCTAAGGGTACATTTTATTCATTAGGGCATACAGGAAAGGTTGTGAACTTTGATTTTAATTTTTTCCTTTAAACAGAAATATCTTCATTTATACAACTTAGTTTTACTCTTTTCTGAGTTTGTATTTCTTTGTAACTTTGTAGAAAAAAGCTGGTTCTCACTGGCAGTGAATCTATAAAACAATGCAACAAACAGTCCCTAAAATGTTTACCTCTTTTTTTCTAACTCAGATCAATATATTTTTAAAGTAAGAATAAAGCAAAACATACACTTATTCAAATCATGCACATATACACTGCTATGTTCAAAAAAGATTTCATGTTACTACACCTTATTGTTTAAAACTCTGACTATAATTTGTAGCAAGAAGAATATTTATATTGTACCAGAACACTACACATTTTAAAGAAGACCAGTACAAATGTATTGAATGTGTTGTGTATTTGAGGGGAGTAGAAGTTTATCAATGTTGATTTGCTTTTAAAACCGATGTACTAAACAGAGAAGGACCATCTGATAAGACAAAATTGAACTGGTTTTAGTAAACATGTCCTTCAAGATTTTCTTCAGATGCTTTTTACTTATAGATTAAGATAGAAAACAGTTTCTTCATCATTGCTTTTCAGCTCTTTATGAAGCAATTATAAACCAAAATCAAATGAATACACATTAATGAGGAAATATGCTCTTTACCTGCAGAAGGGACAACTACTGTCATAATTCAATTTAACACATACACACAATTTCAGTAGTGTACCAAGTGATTTCCATGAGGCAGTTCATTTGAGTTCTTTAGGCTGTCAGAAACAACCTTGTACTGTTTAATATTATCTTTATTAAAATTAGATTTATTCAAATTGAAGCAGGGCATGACATTGATTTGCAATAATTTTAAGTAGGTGCATTTTAAAATAAAAGGAGATATTTAAATGAACCATCTTTTTTTTCTTGGCTTTTTTTTTTTAATTATCAACTGCTAACTACTCATCATCAAACACTACACATTTATTTATAGGATGAACCAGGCAAATACCTAATAAAGCACAGTAATATTGCTGGCAATATTCAGGCCTTTATATAATGTTTACAAGCATAGTTAATCTTCACAATAACCTTGTAATGTTGGTAGGGAGTAAAGTATTCATTATTCTTTAACTTCACATATGGGAAAACTGAAACAGAGAGATTAATTTAGAAACAAAAATCAAGTATAGGTCCCCTAAATGCAGTGTCAAGCCCTAAGCAAAAAAAGACTAATTTTAAAGGCACTAAAATCAATAAAAGCAGATGGGGCTTTGAGCCTGCAAAAACAAGTTTTCTCCAGGAGTATGACTTTGGACACTTGGCACTGTGGGCTAACATTTTGATTACATTATAATATTGTATTATTATTACTATTACAATTTTTAATTTTATTACATTGTTTTCCATAATTAATGAAACGGGTGTCCAGTTCTGTAGCATGGTTGGCCAGGTCCTGTTAGAGTTTCTAGGCTGCTATCTTACCTACATTTTTCTAATAATTAATTACAACTAGGAATGCATGTTATTTCTTCAGATATAGAAACACAGAGAGGCCTTTATTTAATACTCTGACGAATAAAGAATTGTACAGTGTGTCAATGCCACCTTTGTCAGAATTACAGCAACAAAAGCACCAGCCTGGGACCATTTTTGCTTTGGTTTTAACATGAAGCAGGACAAAGCTGGCTCCAGACTTACACAGGGAGGACACTCTCCTGCATGGATTTCTATGGTACAGAAGTAGGAAGACTACCATTGCCTCCTTTGGCTCTTCTGATTATTCACCACAGGAGAATGGTATATCCTATGCCATATTCGCTCAAGGTAAATAACTTCCTAGCAGGACATTGGTGTTCTTAATTTGTCTTCTCTTCCCTTTAGGGCACAGCATTTTTTTCTAATAACCAGTGAACAAACTTTTTCTCAGTTTCTATCTTACACATCCATTTTGATCTTTTGGAACAAAATCTGACCTTGCTTTGGGTCAGCACTTTCCCTGTGACTTTGGTTTATTCCATCCCCCACAGACAAAAAGGTTGTTGAAATAATTACAGAAGAAACACATCTTTGTGGGTGCTGAGGGAGGAGCAGTGAAAGGAAATATATTCCAACATGCAGCTGACTTATGTGAGCACATGGAAATGAAAAATACATGTACTTGCCCAGAGCTGGTCTGGTCTTTGTTTCTGAGCTGGAACAGACTCCTGCCAGGGACATTAAAATCCAGCAGGGAAAGACGGTGCAGTAGCAGAAAGACGACACAAGGTGGTGGTCACTGAAGCACGGAGGAGAGGAAAGGGAGCAGAAAGCCTGGCTGGGGAACGCCATGAAATGGGGATGTTGGCTCCAACCGGGATATCTGTCTATCGGGCAGGGGATGCTCTAATGGAAAGCACTTCCTTTGAATCTCAGCCAAACACTTAAAAGCATCGGCACAGCTGCCTGCATTGTGTTACTTTAGGTTTCAAAAGGGGAGGGAAAAAATCCAGAACTACCCCCTGGCTCAGTTCACAAGCTCCACCGGTTTCTCTGGTTGTGCCTGGAAACTCCTACAAACACACAAGCTAGCTAAGCACACACATACACACAAATGCGTGTGAATACTCTCCAGAGAGGATCCCTTTGGAAAAGGGCATGTGTTGTACACCTGGAATTCCAAACACTAACTGCCAGCTTAAAACTTCAGAAAAACTTTGTGGGTCAAAATGCCTTAAAATAAAAGCAGGGAAACTAAAACACCAAGATTTACCAGAAAGCCTTTTACCGAGCAAAAAAGGCTCAGAGATGCCAGCAAATAAGCAAAAAAACCATACAGAATAGGAAGGAAAAATGTAAAAAATAACCCATTTCATTACTGGTGTGACTGAAGAGGTTATTAGAGGCAAATATGTAACCTACAAAGGGAAAACTCACCCCTCACAAACCGTAGGAGGAAGCATCAGTTATGACAGGTGAAATGAAAGATGGAAATAAGGAGACACGACAGGAAATGTGAACAGCAAATAGCAGAGCTGCACCAGCAATACCAAGGCATTCCTGAAAGGCATCAAAGCAGGAAGCCACCAACCTGATGGGCGGCAGAGGAATCAATGGATGGCTAAGGTCAAAAATTTGCAGGGAAAACAAAATTATGTCTTTGTAACAGGTCTTCTTCACAGAAGATGAATATATGACTGTAACTTTATTTCTCATATATCTTGATACGATAAGGGAAATGCCAAAGAGCTGATGTTGGAATCAAGATGATAAAATTACAGAAGAAATAAGCACTGAGAATATATATATAAAACACCATGAAAGTACCAAGGAACTTAATATGAAGGACTTGAGAAAGTGACAGAAACAGGCATTTTATATACACCCCCAAATTAAAATGTAAATACTATAGCTATATCAAGAGATGCAAAAAGAAATCCTACAAATTACAATTTAACCAGCTTTTCTTCGGTGTAAGTCATTTTGCTTAGCACAGACAAGCTGGTCAGCAATGACATAGCAAAACCCATTGACAATGAAAAACTGGAATGTTTTTTTGTGAATCTCAGTTTTTACACAATGTGAAAAATTATTTTTAGAAAAAGCAAAGATGTAACACACAAATGATATGGCACTTTATGAATTAGCAGTAGGCCTAGGATCCTGAGTATGCATTCCCCTAATTCTAGTCTCAGAAACAACCAAAGTGTCATTAATTCAGTAATAGACAACACAAATAAATAAGATTTAGAAAGATTTTCACATTAATTAAACTTACATAATTGATTCAGATGAAGTTGAGTGAATAAATGCTACAGAAAAAACAAAGTCCTCTTAGCCCTTTAAAAAACTGAACAGCAAAGGAATGTAGAAAAAATTTTAAGTAAATGATTTTTGGAAAATAGGAAATAAACTAATTTTGTTTAATAACTCTCAGGACTCATAGCCACAAGGTAGTGTGGTAAAGTTCACACCTATTTATTTAGATATGGACATTGTTATGTAAAGAAAAGACTCCTTCTACCCTTTTATTGCCCATTTGTCCCCAAAAGACAAAGTCTGATTTTTCTCAAGGGTTAAGGTACCAAATCAATTACAATTCCATAGCACATTTTGAAAGCAGGAAAGATAATTACATTATCTCAATATATAAAAATATTTTACCTGTCTCCTTGTCAGGAGTACCCCAAACAGCAGATCAGGTCAAGATGCAATGCAACACTCCAAATTGCTTAGCTGTATATCAGCCTGGTTAGAGTAATCTTACCATGAAACTATCCCAAATGTAAAAAAACTTAAGTTTTTTTAAAGATTTCAGAAGCTTGCTAGAGTTTCAGAGTAAAGGAGCTGGGGCTACTGGCTAGGTACGAGGATGGAGAGGAATGACCTTACATGAAATCAAATTGGTTGGTAAAACTTCTGCATATGAGTGGTGAAACAAGTCACTTGGGCTCTGTGCCTTTGTGTGTTATGCAGACACCTAGGCAGAAATCACCTCCAACTGGAATGAATGCCTGCCTTTATAGTTCCCCCATGTGACTTATAAATGGAATTGCCCTAGTGCTTAAAAAGGTACTTTTAAGGCATTACTACTGCATGTGTTTAAAATGTCAATTAGAAATAAGGAAAAAAGCAAAACATGAAACAGGCTGGGAACTGATACAGACCCATTTTCATATGCAGCCGAAAATTTGTGTGATGCTCAATCTTACCTAACATTATCATATCAGATGGCATTCAGGACACGTAAACAAGCCTTACTACCCCAATGGATTTGATTCATGCGAAAATTCAATAATAAAGTGGTCAAGAGAGTTTCTTTAAATGAAAGTACTACACCATCCAAAATTATTTAAAACACTGAAAATTTAGTTTGGTCCATTTATTTAATTTCTGAAGAATGTGAAAAATATGCATTGCTTTAAAAACAAAATGCTTAATGTATATATACAACCAATCACCACTGGTCCGTGATGTGTTACAGCCCAGCATAGCACTCCAGCTACCAGCCTGCCCGATTATAAATAGGCTGCCAATCTGGGCAGCAGCAACAGCAGCAGCTATCTCTCATCATTCTGCTTTCTCCCTCCATTTCTATTAGATTTCTAACACAATGTAGTGATTTCTGCATATTTTCTCCACACTCTGCAATAGGTGTGACAAGCACAAATACATTTGTTTTTTAAGATTATTCACAATGAACACAATTCTCCACTAACCTGTTACTGTTTACCTGATTTGTACATATGTACACACTAACTGGGCCTGCACATTTGCATTGTTTGCTATAAATTAAATGTTTCGTATTACAATTCAGCTGTCTTTAGAGAAACAACTGAACTGTCTGTGCTACTAGACACAGGTAAATAATATATACACATCTGAACAATGCAGCAACAATCACAAGATGGTCCAGTCTGTGCCTATATCATGCAAGCAAACACAAACTATCCAACTCAGTGAGGTACTTCTTCAAATATCAACATAATGAAAAGCATGCTTGGAAGTCTGCCAGCTCATTTTTAAACTGCATATGAAATAAAAATCAAATTATAATCAAAGCCAACTTATTTCTCTATTATGCACAGAAATGCCATTAAAATACTTTATAATAATTACCATTCTGGAGTGATTACATAAAGTGTGGCTCTCAGAGTACAATGCTTAATACAAAAAATATAATATTTTGTATTTTCTTGCTTTAAGTCTTTAGACTGTTCCCACTTGAACACTTACTTTCTGTCCTTAGAAGTATTTTCTCTTGACTATACAAAAATTGCTTTGTCAGACAAGTATTAGTTTTATCTCATCCTGTTGACAAAACTGTATGTTCAGATACCACTCTATCAGACTGTATTCTTATAAGTGGCATTTTTAAGACAGAGTACACAGGTAAAAACTTTTTTTAAGGGCTGTTAATAATTATAATTGCAAGTAATTGGGGATGCAGTCACAATTCTTCTACACACTCCTTGGCCAAAAAGTTCCAAGTCCAGCCGGTTTCGTAGCTATTTCCAGTAAAGGCACATTATTTCATTTCAATTCACACGTGTGCTACTACACAGTCTGTATTTCAGAATTTTCAGTGTGATCAGTTAAAGATAATATTTTCTAATGCACATTTCCTCTAAAATACTGAAATCAGCATGTGCAATGCACCTACTGGTGTTTATAGTTCAAGAAAGCTGGAAGCAGATGCTCTCAGCAGAAGACATCAAGCTTCAGAACAAAGACATTGATATGGGTTAATCTTACGTCTTCCTTTTTTTAGAGCAACACAAGACAGTTGTTTGCTTCAGACTTTTTCAGGCGGGATTCTACAACTGGAGACAAAATAGTCCTGAACCAATATAAAGAAACAAAAACCCCCCAAGATGCAACTACCAGCACTCTTAGGTCAGTCTTAACAAGATCATGCTGAGTTAAAATTTTCAGTAGCTGCCAAAATTTTACCATGACTGCAGTATCAATACAGGTGACACAGACAAGCAAAGAAATCATGAGCAGAACTTTTCACTCATTCTTCAAGTTTTGTCACTATTAAAAAGTACCAATTCCTATTCCTACCCAGGCCCTTACTGATACTACACAGAAACTCATTCCTAATCTTTGCAAGCATAGTGCTAGTTCTGAGGGTATACCTGTTTAAAAGTATACCACTGGTACACAAACAACACACTGGTTGGTTATTTTCCAGCAGCTTGGGCTCCAGCAGATACCATCTCGTAATCCTCATTTCTATTTCTATGTTCTACTCTTCCTCAGAAGAAAACTTGAGGCCACTTAGTCCCAAGTTTTGTCACTATCAGCTTTTAAGACATTGGAAGTATTTGATTAGCTGAGGTGCTGCAAGATGTAACTGCTGCTAGTAATGTCTTAAATTATTCTAGACATTTTTGCAGAAGGGTATCTGTCTAGGCACTTAGAGGGAGCTTTTAATATGAACAGCGTACAGTTTCTAGATACAGCAACAGAAGTTACAGAAGGAGGAATAATAAACAAGAAAAATACGAGGTTTTTTTTAAATAAAATCCAGTTCAGGTCCATAAAAGGATCTGAGAATTGTGCTGTTAAATGGGACTTGAAGGTGGCCAATCTAAGCACTTCTACAGATGAGTCCTGGGAGGTCACAGGATGCATAGATGGTAACATGGAAGATGACATGGAAGCAACTGCCTAAGAAGTGACAGATGGATGTGTGGGAACATTAAAGAAGTGGAGCGAGTGGGGGAGAGACAGGAAACTCATCGAGGAACATAAGTAAGGAAGGGCAGAATTATATAGAACTTTGAAAGTACTGAAAAGAGCTCAAATCTGATGCAAATATGGGTGGTGAACAGTAGGGGGAATACAAAAATAAGAGTGACAATTAAATCAGCAAGCAGGAAGCATTATTTTAACAGCTACATGTTAGGAAGTGAAAAAAGTCTCTATTCCTTCTGTCATAATAGACATGTCTAGAACAGAGCTGAAGATAGTGCACTGCTTAAGACAAGGCATGAAATAAGGCTTGCTCATGGGGATTAAAAAAAAAAAAAACAACATGTCTTAAGATGCTAAGAAAGCAAGCACCAGATTTATGCCTGACCTAGATGACTACAACCAATGGAATGAACATGCTAAAAAAAAAAAATCTAAAAATCGCACACCTGAATAACATAGAAACCGAAGACTGTATTGTCTGTAGCAGAAGAAGAAAACTAAGAATAAGAGACAGAAAGAGGACAAAAGATGAAACTTTGGCCCTACTGAAATAAATATGAAAACGTACATCAGCTTCACTACTATCTGGATTTTTAAAAATGAGATAATTCTAGCCATTTTTCAGCTGATGACATGGCATCTGACAAACACCGTATGAATGACTGCCTAATACGGGAAAATGGCCCTGGAGGTATCATTGAGAAGAAGAATAAAATGTAGTTTCTTAGCATACTCATATTAGTAAGACCTCATTAAATAAATAGGGAAGAGTCAAGAGGCTATAAAAGAAGCTTTTTTCTTTTTGCTTCGCATCATCTGCATACCAAACTTCAGATATTTTTCACTATTTACACTCTAATTTTAAAAAGGACTACTCAGTTTAATTAACTTATTTTACCATTGTTTCAAAACAAATAGACCTGTATTTGTACCAGTACAATAAAAGACTGAACACTGAAAAATTTTGCAAAATGTTTGCTCCATATTCTTTTCCAATGAACTCTAGAGCCCGGCTATAGTTCTATACTCCATTACACCTGCTGCAATCTTTAGAAAATAATTTCCAAGTTAAATAAAGACAAATTTTCCACAATGGCCCAAATGACTACGAAGTCTGTTTTCCATTTGCACAAGGTGAGTAGGTAGTTGAAAGTCTGCACCTTCATGGAAGTCAGGAAGTCCTGACTTTGGAGATTTATTCCATGCTTCCTATGAAATGGACAAACCCAGGCTGACTACAAGTAAAATATATTTGAGAAAGAACTAAGGCCTACAAAAAGAAAGATTAACAGTCTGTTCCACAATTTTATAAAAAACCCAAACCACTACTAAAAGCAGTTTTGTTTAGGCAGCAGTTCCTATATTTACAACACACATATCAGAATCAATAAAGCTGATCAGAAACTAAATTTTTTTACACAACTAGGACGTAACAGAAAAGCTGGCAAAAAACTTAGCAAATAATGTTATTTCATTAATTGCCTTGTTTAACTGCTCTTAGAGATGTTGCTAATGGTGTGTTTCCAGGATTTTTAATTTACTTTCACTATTACATACGGACTAAGTACCTAAGATACACACTTGTTTTTCTTTCCCAATATTCTAAGACAATTTTTCACCAATTCAGTGGGTATTCTCCCCAAAGAGCACTTCAAGAACTGGCTGTATTTTCTAACTGACATCTTTCCAAAAGTGTCTGAGTCTCATTTTTGGATAGGTGAAAATTGACAGCAGGACCAGTAAAACTGCTTGATAACACACCCCCTTCCACTATAGATCTGCATTTTTACATTAATGAAAGACATACACCACAATTCATGCCTTACATGATCATAAACAATAATAATTTTTAAATACTCATAAAGTTTCTGTGGTTGGTGTAGTGATTAAGAGCATTATGAACACTGTCACTTTTTTGCTATCTGGTATCTTTAAGAGTATCAATACTGTTTAGAACCAATGCAGGGAATGCTGCCCGGAAGGCTGCTTTGCATAGGCTGTCCATGGTTAGAGTTTCTGGGTTCTCCTCTGGACTGCTTCCATTTCAAGATCTATGATTTCATTTTCTCTGACAACAGAGGCAAATTTTTATTTGAAACATATAAGGCAGCTTAGAGTTCAAGTATTTTATTTCTTAGTGATATTCAGAAAATACAAGTTTTCCATGTGATACTTGATTCTGTAACAATTCAAGTGAGCAGAAAATGTATTTACTGATGAGAATAAAATCTGGGGAGGTGATGGAATATGCTACACATTGTACCAAATAATTAGCGATACCCAAAGATAAACTCTTTGATATGTTACTTGATTTGACAGATCAGACGTTTTGTAAGTTATAAAAATTAAATAAAATTTTTGCAAACTTTTATAGTTAAGTACTGCTGAATGCATCCACACAGAAGTTATTTAATAAAATTTATGAATTTCTGCTTCATATCAAGGCAAATTAAAACAAACTTTTAAAGTTACTGTTCCATAACTTTAATCTATTTTTTAATCTTGTTACTTTACTCAGCCTGCTTTAAAATGCAGGAAAATATTTGTTGAGACTTTTTTTTGATCCAGAATTTCTCCTCATAAATTGAAGTTAAGACTACTGTTTTTAAAAACAAACAAAAAAATATAGCTTGTCCTTCTGTAAACTTAGCTAAGTTGTATAGAAAGGTATCCTTAGAAGTGATCAGAAGTGGATGTTCAATAGTAACCAATGATACTTGGGCAAAAGAGAGAGCATAAAACAACAGTGCTTGTGCCATCTAACTCTCCTGCAAATATTGTGACACATGTACAGTGTATTTAGCATTCCCATCATATGCATCAACAGGTAAACAGGTCAGGCTTTCAATCCAAAAAAATGTTGAGTATCATCAGCTGTGCCATTTTTATTCTGATGCTCATAAGTGGTCTTGAGTACACAGAAATTTTCATGAAAAAGCACTGTAAATTGATATGTAAGTTAGGCATTCCAAGCACTGCACGTATTAACCTACTACTTTTCTAAATTTACTTCACAAAAAATAAATCAGTCAATAGAACAGAGGATATTTCTGTTCCACAACCACACCTGTACACAGTGTGATGTCATTGTAAACACCAACTTACTACACTGATTTCGAGACATGATACAGGACTGAACTGGCACTCAACATTCAACCCATTCCTTCCCTCCACTGACAGGGCAGCAACTTGCCACAGAAATACCTTGGCTACTTTAAGGCAGAGCCTACCTGCAGAGCTGCCACCCACCCATTCTTTCTCTGTCCTTCCAACACAAAGCAAATAACTAAAATCCATTGCCTTCCAAGAGCTTCTCACAGAGCAAAGGAAGGCCATCATTAAAGAGAGACAAACCAGAAACAAAGAACCAGTGGAGGACACAAAAATCTTAATTTTTTTCCTGAAGAAGCTCAAAACTTTCTAAATAAGATTAAGTAAATATGTCAGAGTGAAGATCACCGGCAGTAAATCAGACTATTTTCTTCCTTCCACCCTTCATTTTATAGCAAAATGAAGCATGAAAGTATGTTCCAGATTCACATGTGAAACTACTGAACATTGAGACCTTGTTCTAAATAGGTGTTTATATTTGTAGGCTTGTCTACACAGACGGTTCTCCACCTACACACATCTAGGCAGTGTCCAGACACTATGGCACTACACCAAATCAATGGGATTATAACAGAATTTGCCCTTCCTTGTGTATTAGCAGCCAAAGTAGTTCATAATAGTATTTTGTCCCTATTGCATATGAGACAATTTAATACTTTAAAGGACCACACAAACATTAACAAATTGATCTGGAATGTCTTTTTTAAGTTAGTCTACAGAAGTAACTTCTACAAAGTAGAAATTTTACATTCTACAACTCAACATGTTGGAACAATTTTTGTGCTTTCATTTCATTCACTAGGGAATAAAATCTTCATTTTATGTGACTTCCAGCATAATTACTTCTAAATGAATTAGTTCAAGTGAGTAAGAAAACAGCAGAACAAGACAAACTAAGCCTATACCACAATATATTGCTTTTTCCCATTTGCAGCCTTCTTCATATAGTTGTGAATGAGCTCTCTCCTCTCCACATGTAGATCTGCCAAAGTATCTAAGTTTCAGAATACACCTACAGAAAAACACTGCCACACAATTCTCTGGGTTTGATGTAGTATTAAATACACACAATAAAAAGTGCCAAAAGATTCATTTCTAAAGAAAACTACCCACTTTCAAAAATCAACAGGTTTTTGTTCCAGGTGGAATATGAATATTTACATCTAAAAGCGATGATGCCAGAAGCAAACATTCCAAACAGGATTACTGATGTGAGCATTTCACTTCAGCATCCTGAAGGACATTTCTCTAATAATTTTCCTAGCCCTCAAAACTATAAATTGCAGATTAGGTGTCTACGTGTGAGGAAAACAATGAAAAATTAATCTCTCTTAGAACAGTAAAATGTGCATTTAATGATTTATATCAGGCCATTTAATAATTTAATTTGCAGTAAATCAAGGGAACTGGGCAAGTTTGGGTTTGTTGCTAACAGCTTTAAACATGTTTCCATCTTTGCCATACATTAACAAAACTTTCTCACTGGGCACTGAAGTTCAGGCCAGCATAAACTTACCACTATGGCACTGACAAACTCATGTCAAACCTGAGATCAGCTGCTCAAGGATAGATCGATTCTGACAACTTTTAATAGTGTGCTTGAAGAAAAGAAGCCAAGAAACATTACATCCTACCCAAATCTCCACAAAAAAAATTACATCAAGACATTATTTACAGCTAGATTATGCCTTCTTTAAATTCAGCAGAAAGTAAAACTAGTCTGATAGTCTTTGATCAGCCTTCTTTAAACTATCACCCTGTTGCAAGGAGCTTTAATCAAGTTTCAATTCCCCCAGTTTAATACTAATGCATGTTTGTTTGCAATGCTCATGCTGTTAAAATGTTGCATCTTAAAATGTTTAAATTTACACTTTGCTTAGAATTGTTTTTAACAGCTTTTGTTGGGAGAGGAGCAGGGGTCCTGCCAGAAGCTCTCTTTTTCTTCCCTTCCTTAAATTCACTATTTAAATAATGCACTTGCACAAACACTACTGCCTAATGAAAAAGCTTTTATTGCCTTGCATGCATTTTCCCTTGAAGACCAGAATCTATCTGAAAGTTTTTTCCACATATAAAGGATTTTTAAAAAATACAATCTTTAAAAAGACATGATTTTAAAAATCAGAAGACATACCACTTATACCTAGTTATAGGTACAGCTACATGGACAGTAGTGTGCTTCCATGTCCGTGGCTATGTGTGTAGTATCAGATAGCTTATATTTAATAGTAATGTAGCTCTTTGCATATTCTAGGTAGTTTATAAACAGAAATTAATGCATCTTCAGCTACGTAGTCATTTGATTAAATACTCTGAGCCATGTTTAATTGATCAGGGATCTGGCACAGAGAAGCAAAAGGCTTTTGCAAATACATCCAGTGAATGACAGGAAAGTAGGAATTAGAATTCAGAGCAGTTCCTAACTTTCAGACTATTATTTTTTTTTTTTTACCTATTCACTGAACAGAACGTGCTGCAAATGTGTTCTGTGAAAAGAGAATATGGTGAAACAGTAAGGGGAAAATACAGATGGTAAACGTCTTTTTTTCCTCTTCTTTTTTGCTTTAAACTTCATAATGAGAATGACCAAAACTGTAGTGTCCCCTTCCCCCCTTCCTTTCATGAGTATCCTCTCAGTTTCTTCCTCCTTCCAAGCAACTGAAAATCATCCTCAGAGCAGCTGGGATGCTTTAGGGTGAACAACACAGATCAGCATATCATAAGTGTAATTAAATTTTAAACCAGCCTTTTAGGGGACACTAGTTAAACAGAAAGCCCTTTGTATTTTTATCACTTCAACAGCACTAGAAATCAAACTTTCAAATTTGATTATCCCTGGTCTGAAGATTTTCCACATTACAGAGCATCCATGTGCCCTTTCTGCACAGCCATAGAGTGCTAACATGCCCTTTTTCACAGTATGTGGGGGAATACCTCCTGCCTCTTTTTACTGAAACTCTTTTGACTCCTCAGTCAACTGTGGAAAATGTGGAAGCATTTGCAGATGGGATGAAGACGCATGTAAGTTACAGGAAAACATTGCAGATCTTATGTTATTTACTGTATATCCTTAAATACAGACTGACATCTGCCAGCTCACAGTTAAGCAAAATTCACATTTGAATCCACATTTCCAGTGAGCAACATAGTTGAGAATTAAATTATGTCACATAACATTTATATGTATGGAAGGTAATAGGACTCAGAATAAATATTTACATGCAAGGGCCAACCCTGTTAGAGCAGGACAGTCCCCATAGCCAATGTCATACACAGGAACCAAACAATCAGCAGCCACAGCTGGCCCAGCATGAATGTGCAGGTAATGCCACAACAGAGATCAAAAGGAAAGGTCTGGTGGAAATTTGAAACAAGGTTAAAATTCACACTTCAAGCTGGACAGAAGAAAGGCTTTAATTTCCACATCCACATCCCTGGAGGTGAGATAAACACTTTGCATATTAATGCTGCAGTTTGCTAGTATGAGGGGCATGCAGATTCAAGCTGATGGGAGTAGGGATACTCTTGCTATATCCCAGTTACTGTCTTCACACAGGTAACAGAGTACCTACTACTTGCTGATAGGATTTCAGGCTCTAGCACAGCTTGCTTTTGTGTTTTATACAATAAGTGGTATGCCCTTCCCACTTTTAGAACCTGCCTACCCTTCCAGATACACAATAGAAAGAAACTACAAAAAGCCATTAAAAATCTATCACAATAGACTACTATGTTATTCCAAAGCGGTCAATTAAAAAGATGAGTCAAAAAAATGCTGTCCAATACTCAATGCAGACTCTGCTGCAGCAGCTGAGGTGGGTTTCAAAGCCAAATTCAGTGAAAGTTTGATGTGTGCATTTGTACAGAAGCTATTATAGAAATAGGATTGTGAAAACTCCTGAGAACTAACTCAGGGTTAATTCTGCAATAAAAATACACACCAAAAGAATTCCTTTATTTCTTTCATTAAACAGAAGCAGCATTGCTACTGTTTTTACTTATTTCCCAGGGTTTGTATCTTGTCTTCCTCTAGGATGGCATGCATCTGTATTTTAAGAACAAGTGAGTCCTTTAACAGGTACTTGTATGAGATTACATAGTTACTAGAGAGTTTCAAATGCTTGAAATACTGAAGAACATTTCTAGGTTATTGAAGTTTTCATCTATTATTGTTTGTTCCTAAAGTAACGGCTTAAAAACTGACTAGTTATTACATACAGCAGTAGGCTGTGTCTTTCTGTAGTTACCTATTTTATCTAAAATCCCCAATTTCTGCAAGCTTTACTAGCATTCAGCATGACAGATTATGAAGCCACATGGTACCCCATCATCTTTCACTGTGTTTCTTGGAGGCTCTCTCCCTCTGTACAGCCTGCACAAGACTCCGTGTTCTGCAGTCAATTCACACACCTCACTGAACAGCAAGAGCACATATCTAGGCCCACAGCAGGGGGGGTTAATTAACTGTGTAAGGGACAGAGCTGGCTCTAGAATGATCTTTTACATGTATACAGAGAATAAACTGAGCTGACATTCAGGGGAAAATGCAGCAAGCTTTGCACCCCTCACATTCTCATAAAATGACACTAATTTAAAAAAATAAATACAAGTTAAGCAGCAGCTCTAGACTATACCTGAGTAAGAAAAATCCCATCTGAAACATTAACAATGGAACACTCAGCTTAAGACTCTTTTCAGACTGGAATAAAACCTTGCAGATGGACAAATGAAAACATTTATCTCTTTGTCATAGTGCCTGTCCAGATCTACTGCATTTAATAAAGGTTGGATGCACAGGAGAAGGGCATTGGTTGCTTACTTTCACATTAAGTTAGCAGATAATACAGTAGCAAAAAATATTTGCATACAGCACCCCTCCTTTTAGTGTTAGTGCCAGCAGAGCTGCAGCAATGTTAATGCCCTGGAAAAGTTTTAGAAAAAAAACCACCAGTGTTTTCAAAACATCTTCCTAAAACACTGCAATGGAGGGGGTTTTCCATCCCGGGAAAATAAATTGTCAAATATACAAGTGAATGTATTAAGACTGACGGCACATGCACTGAGATGAGACAGGGATACTAAATAACACAAATGGGAAAACAACTTTAACTTGAATTCAAATAATGCAAGCCCAGTCAATCAATCCTTTTGGGAGAGTGGTATCACTCTGTATTCATGAAGTACATATGTGCTTTGAGCAGGAGGTTGTACCAGATGACCTCTGTAGCTCCCTTTGTACCTACAGATTTCAACTTACCTCATCAAAACACCAATTTTGGTATCAGCCTAGAATGAACATTACAAAAATAAAACTTGCATTATAAGCTCTTGAGTATACCCCAAGCCTGAACTTCTCCATCTTTTTCACTTTCTTGTCTCATAACAATTTTATTTCTTACCACTGAGGCATAACTCACTGCCAAGAAGCATCCTACAGCAGTTTGCGTCTCCAGAGTCGAACTATGTGCTCTATTAACAGTGCACTTTGAGTAGGGCAAAGTAGAACAAATGTAAGCCAGGGTCAAAGGATGTAACAAAGCCTACTCCTGCATAGTGAGCATCTCTGAGATGATCTAGTTTGTGATATCTAGACTGTCTGACAATGGGAAGAGAATTTTCTCCGAATTTCTTTTTTCTTTTTTCATTGCAGTGGTTGTGGTAGCTTAGTAGGGTAGGAAGTTTTTCAACTGTTTTTAAGCACCATTATGTTAGTCTTTGTCATTTACAATTTTTTTCTTGCAGACCTGGCTGCTGCTTTGTCCAGGAACAACCTGACTGCATCAGCACACAGCATGTTAAAGTTTCCTAAATGTCTTTCCTCCTTACCCACACCCTGCTACCATTTAAAGCAATTATGATGCAGAATTTGCAGGGGCAGAGGAGCAGAAAACTCAGAAGTTGCCCTGCTTGGAAAAAGCAGAAGACCTAAGTGCCTGCCTGAAAAGGTAATTTTTAATTAAATCAGAATGCCCATATTCTCATGCTTTAGCATTCTTTGAGTTTCTTGAGCATCTTTTTAATGATCAAGTGATAAATGTCCTAAGAATAACTACAACATATTAACCTAAAATGACGCCCTACAACATTGGACTGAAGTTACCATCTAGAATTCCTGATTCTGAAAATTATTTTGGTAAGTCATACTTCTAGCTTTCTGTTAGACTCAGCTACACTTTGAAACATGAGTGCAGAATAGCTGTCTTCCTCAGTAGCTCAATTGCTTCTTAAATTTAAAGTTTAAAAAAACGCACCAAAGCCATCTCCCTTGTGGTGGTTTGACATTGGCTGGACACCAAAGCTGCTCTGTCAATCCCCCTGTCAACTGGACAGGGGAGAAAGAAAATATAAAGAAAGTTTTGTGGGTCAAGATAAGGACAGGGAGAGATCACTCACCAATTACTGTCACGGATAAAATTGACTCGACTTAAAGAAATTAAATTTAATTTACTACCAATGAAATCAGAGAAGGATAATGAAAAGCAAAATCAAATCTTAAAAACACTGTCCCCCCTTCCTCCTTCCCAGACTTAATTTTATTCCTGATTCTCTATCTCCTCCCGCCTTGAGGTGCAGGCAGATGGGAATGG
This sequence comes from Rhipidura dahli, assembly GCA_013399225.1. NCBI lineage: Eukaryota > Metazoa > Chordata > Aves > Passeriformes > Rhipiduridae > Rhipidura > Rhipidura dahli. Next base: position 841,490 of record VXAC01003621.1, read on the forward strand.
GGGTTATGGTCAGTCCATCACATGTAGTTTCTGCCGCTGTTTCTCCTCTGGGGGAAGACTCCTTCCCCTGCTCCAGTGTGGGGTCCCTTCCATAGGAGACAATTTCACAAATTTCTCCAATGCGAGTTCTTCCTACAGTGCTGAGACAAACTGCTTCCTACAAACTGCTGAGAACAGGTCCCTTCCATGGGATGCAATTCTTCTGGAATGCAATGCACCAGCATAGCTTCCCCATGAGGTCACAGGTCCCGACAACAAATCTGTTTCAGCGTGGGCTCCCTTCTCCTCAGGTATACAGGTCCTGCCTGTGTACAGGACTTCTCTAGGGTCCAGCAAAGAGCTTCTAACAGGGTCACAGCCTTCTTTCAGTCCTCCTCTTGCTCTGATGTGGGCTTCTCCACAGCCTGCAGGTAGATCTCTGCTCCATTGGACACCTCCATGGGCTGCAGAGGCACAGCCTGACTCACCATGGTCTGCACCACGGATGGCAAGGGAATGTTTGTTTGAGCACCTGGAGCATCTTCTACCCCTTCTTCTTCACTGACTTTGGTGTCTGCAGAGCTATTTCTCTCAAAAATTCTCACTCTTCCCTTCTCTGGCTGCAATGTTCTGCACAACAACTTTTTTTTTTCCTTCCTAAATGTGTTAACCCAGAAGCACTACTACCATCGCTGGATTCAGCCTCAGCCAATGGCAGACCCATCTTGGAGCCAGCTGGAATCGTGTTGTCAGACACAGAGGAAGCTTCCAGCAGATGTACAGGGAAACCATCCCTGTAGCCTCCCTGCTACCAAAACCTTGCCATGCAAAACCAATACAACCCAGATGTCCTGAACAAATAGCTTTATTATTATTTAAGCTGAATCAACTCTGAAGAACTTAGAAGAAAATAAAACCCAAACCCTTGTTTCTATTCCAATTCACACATAAAAAACAACCCAACAATTTTTAACCAAGCTCCAAGTACAGGACAAATTCTCACTGTAGCTATGGCTGTGTAAGACCACTGAAAACAAAAGCAACTGATGAAAAAACTCACATCCTCCTAGGCAGAATTTACCAGCTTCCTCCTTTTTTGTAACTGGGCAGCAGAAGTGAGGATAGCCAAAATGGACAATCATTTAGGTCTGATTTTCTGTTGACCATAAATTGTTTTATTCAAAGCCAGAGATTAAGGAATAAACAACGACTTTGTATAAGATTTCAGACACTCATTGCTTCCTGCTTGAACCTACTACACATGACCTATATAAACCCTCAGGATCTGCAACATAAACTCTCAAACAGAATTTAAAATTCTGTCTCCAACTAATTCAGTTGGAAATTTGCTTAACAAAAACCATAATACTCTCTGCTGTGAGCTTCCAAAAAGTCTTCTCAGCTGTTCTTCCTATATACAACTCAAGTTACAGGAATTCAATTCTTCAAAGAACACTCAAGAACTATTTTGGATTTCTTTATGTACTTCATACTTGTACTGTTAGGTAATACTGAAAATAGTATCAATTGTGACAAACAAAATTCAAAGCTTCAACAAAATTTTTCCATGTGCATCTGTAACAATCTCAATCCTCTGTACTTCAGACCCAGTCATTTGGGTGCACTGCCATTGTTGTGCCTGCTTCATGCATAGGGCTACTGTGTGAATAAGCCATTCCATTGGGAGAAACAAAAGAGACACAGCCTACCTTCCTTTCTGCCATTTAGGAGCTGCAGGTACATTTATGGGATCTGCATCCCTGGAAAAAAGGAGACTATCAAGCCGCAGACTGGGTTCAAAGCTGTGGTTACACAGCTTTGTTTGATCCAGGATAAATACAGAGCTATCAAATGAAAATTGTTTCACCCTTCCTTTGTTTCAGTCCTTCCTTTCTGTTACTTCCCTTATGCCAAAATCTGTGTTCATTCAACTGCACACAGGCCAGGTGAGCAAAATGGAAGATGCTCAAAAAATGGCACATCTCAGAGTTAGTCTTCAGCCAGACAACTTTTGTCTCCAGTTACTGCACAGCAACATGAACACTGGCTCTGGCACAAGAGGGGCAGAAGTCAGCAGCTAGACCAGGTAGGAGGGCAAGCTGTCTAATCTGAAGCATGATCACAGTGGCTGTATAATCACAACCTACAAAATTATAAGGTATGGGATACTTAACTCAGTTTTGTCTCTGAAATACAGTGAATTTGATGCCTTTGAAGCACAGTGCTGGAACCACTGGCTCCAGGGGAAGACAATGTAAAGAAGTTCAATCTGACTTTCCTCATTTCTGCACAGTGCTTCAGTAACTCCACATAATGACACTACCAAGTGTTATCATCAGCCCAACCACAGGATGTTCTTAAATAGATATCTTTCAGCAACCTGCTTACAGTCTTTCAAGGACCATTAGGAAAAGGCAAAGAAAATAGCAATTTTTAAAAAGCAGACTTGGGGGGTATTTTCTGTGTAAGTCAAGCATTTATTTTAAAAAGCAGGTACTTCTCCAGTCTGAGTTACCCAAGGCCTGTTACAAAAATAAAAAGTCAAAAAGCTTCTTAAAGAAATTTATGTTCTATAATGGGCAGCACAGACAGAGAATAACTCTTTCTATACCTTATATGCCACACAACAATTAAATGATGTATGGAAGTGCACTCAGCCCTACATTCCAAAACAGTCTGTATTTTTTAGGGCAGGCAAGGTAACAGCATGCACTGTGGGAAAAAAATACATATTACTTTGTTTTCTATAGAATTAATTGGGCTCTCTACTAAAGCAGTTTAAATACAAATGTTAAATTACCTGAAGCCTTACAATACGCAATTTTTTTCTTATGGTACTACATTTGCTACCCATCGTCTTCACATCTTTCCCAGCACACTGAAAGGACAGGCCTACTTTGGGGCCATTTCCCAGTTGTAAAACCACCACACCAGTCTCTCCTCTTTGCTGACTTCCAGAAATAGAAAGTGGGCTGCAAAAAGGGCTTCATCTCCAGTGAATAGGAATAGTCCAAGCAGGAAAGAGATAAACACGTAGCACAGCTGGACAGCTTCCCTTAAAAGCAGGAATAAAAGCAGAAATGGACACTAGGAAACACTGAGCAAATAGAGACTAGATAGGCAAACAGAATGGCAACTGCTCTGAAGAGCTGAGACTGCATTTGGGCACAACTCACTTACAATCCAAACCCAGGCATCAGAGGCAAAACTTTCTTTTGGCATCAATCAGCACCCTATGTCATGACTTCTTCAATAACAGAGAGGAAGCTACAGCCCACCAAACACCAGTTAAGGCAGACAAAAACCATGTGAGAATAGGCCAGGCTCCTACGAAACCTTCAAATCAAAGTACAAATACCCCAATACCCTAATCCACTGATAAGAAAAATGATCCAGTAACGACACCAAGCTTAGGGCAAACTTTCTCCTCAGAGCTGGCTGCTAACAGGACCTCTGCAGTCCTGTCTTCTTCACTTTTGGTTCAGACACATTCCAGCCCTTGTTCTGGTGCAAGATAATTGGATTCATCTTTCAGCCTGACACAGCAGTAATGCCACCAAGTCTTACTGTAGGGTTTACCAAGTGATTATTACAGCACCCAGCATTTCTGCATGGCCTTAGCATGCAATGCTGGTATTAGACACTGTTAGCAGAAAATTTAACTTTATAGAAATTTATACAATTAATTTTCAAAGTAGGGAGGGAGGGGGTAAGGCATCTGTGTTCTGAGATTAACTGGCTATCCCAATCCATTCAATAGAGCACAGACACCCTATCCTGTGGGCTGTGGGTATAATTGTAATAAAACCCCAAAAATACTGCTGCCGCATGCCTCAAAGTCAGGTAAATTTTTAAACAACAAAGCATTCCTTCTCTCATACAAAAATTTATGAGACTTTGTGTAACCAATAAGTCAAACCTTGCCTTTTCAAGGAAGTGACTTAAACTAAAAAGATCTTAGAATATTTAATATGGGTTCATACATGTAACTAAACACAGAAAAACCTCTATGACTGCAAGTGCTAAGATGAACTTTTTGTCTCAGCATTTTCTAGTCCTAATCAGCATATTGCAAGAGCTGGTCATTAATATTTTAAAGGCAAATAAAGGATGTAATGAAATTTTGGAGACATCTGACCCACTAAAATATTTTTGAAAGCTAAGGCTCATAATGACTGTATGTGTGTCAGTTAAGTGGGTCTCCTGCTAACTTGGGAGAGGTCAGAAGGGAAGCTAACTGTCTGCTAAATGCCATAACACACATGGTGTTTAAAACACACTTTCCTGAATAGAGAAATTTAAAAGCTAGCAAAACAGACAGCATTCAAGATAATTAAATGAACTAAGAATGTGAAGGAGATTCTATCACCTGCAAAGCTTCAAATGATCAGCAATTTTCATTCAAGCAACTTTTGAATAACTAGGAACCCACAAAGATTATTCTCAGAAGTACATCAAGTTTAGTTCCACATAGCTAAAATCAAATGATGTAAAACCCATTATGAAATGATGGAATAAAGTGTTTATATCACTTAATACAGCAAAAAGAGAAGGAGGATAAAGAGAGAGAAAAGGGCAAAAACTGTTTATTTACCCTTTACTTTCTAAAAAGTGCTACCTAGATTACTTCATATGCGTTGTGCAGTAGCACCAGTGCTTTGAGAGCACACCTGACTATCTTAGGGGATGTACAAGCTTATTAAATACTAACTCTTGTTCTAAAGGAATTTAGTTTAAAAGTGGCAATTTTATTCAAAATTAAAAAGTAAAATAAAAGAAATGCAGAATTTCAAGTTGGAAACCCTGTTCTTGAGCACGAGGACAGGAACTGTCTCTTGTTATTCAAATATAAACCCCAGCACATGGACTTAAACCTACCACTGCCACATAGCAGCCCAAGGTGACGTTACCATAAACAGGTAGACTACATTAATGTCCCATATAGGGCCACACCACTGCTGCAGTGTTGTCCTACATAACACTTTGATTATTGCCTGCATTCTCAAAAGAAAAATGAAGGTTTAAGGATTCAGAACCTGACACATTTTTATACCACCATAACGCACCTTCCTACTGCAAATGATAAAAGCAATGCTTTTGGCATTTACTACAAAGACACGACAAAACCATCAGCTGTGTTTTTACCTGGTTTATCCAGGGACATGTATTGTAGAGGATCAGTAAGGTACACCCAGGTAGTACAGCTGTTTCCAAAAATGCTTGGCTATTTATTGTCTCTCTTCTAAGTACTCTGGCTCCTGACTACTATTACACCTAGCAATTTTTGGTCACCACAAAAAACATCCTGTTTGCAGATCCATCCAGTGAGCAAGCTAGTTTGCCCAACAGACCATTTGGTTTGTCTGCTGGTGAGACTGCTTGACTTCTTGCAACATCGAGAGATGTTTGCATTCTAAGTGTCAATTTCTGTGGGTTCTTGAAGATTTCTGTCAATAGCTCTCCATGTAAGTGAGATTTGAAGGCCTTCAGATTGCCAGTCTAAGAAGAAGAATAGATGAAAAACTAATAATTAAAAATGTCTTCATATAAATGCTTACCAAATGCTAGCCATAGGATTTATTAGATTTTAAAATCTGAATTGACACTCACTGAAGGCCTGACCCAATGCTTTTGTTAGCAGAAGATGCACATAGCTCTAAACAAAAGGTTGTAGAGGATATTCAAGAATGCAAATTTATCTGCAAATTCATAACTCCTCATTTCATAACTAAAAGCCCTGTCCCAAAGATCTTTCCATTAACAGGTCAAAACTGAATTTGTAGTATCTTCATTTCTCATTTAACTAAATTGTATTTTGCTCAAAAATTTAGACCTTTGCAGAAATTTCAATCTTGATTCTTGAGACTGTCAGAAAAAAAGCTATGCAAATACTTGAATGCATTTAAGAGTAATTTGAGAGAAATTACTGAGCTTCTCATCAGTTCTCTGTAACTGCTATAAATTCCAAATCTATTTTGTGATAGTCATGTCTAAGTGAATATTTAAAGAAAATTAATATACACTAAGTTTCCAAGTTTCAAACAGAGAACAGTACCTTTAGGCCACACAATTTTAATTGCCCAGCAGACAAATGTTAAGAGCTTAGTGTACTGGGATGCTGTAAACTGCTTTTCCCAAATTATTTACTTGGAGAATGGGATACATCTGTTTCTTGAGATATATGACAAAATTTAGAATGAGTTGGAGAATCCAAGAACCTAATTTTGTCCAAGTTGATTGCTGAAGCATTTATTACTAGCCCAAAGGTGTGTGTGGAGCTTTTGATGCTAGAAAGCTGCTGACAATCATGCACTTGCACTCCACTCTGGGCTGGCCACAACTCTAAAGAACCAACCGCTGCTCTGAAAAACTGTCATACTAGACTGAAAATGAAGCAATTTATAAAGAGAGTGAATGGATATGGAGCAAGACTCCACAGGCTTAAATACTGCCAAGTATTCAAATTTTCAGAAGTCTAAAATAAAAGGATAGTCACTCGCTGCTCTGCAGAACATCAGGCAGCTCTAAAGCATATATCTCAAAAATTCACATCACGTATTATAGTTCTGATGTAATTTCTTTGTTTTTAAAGGAAAAATAAGATAAACAAGTTCTTCCTTCTGTAAACAGTACAAACAATCACTGAGATTTTTTCTTATTGAGTAAGGAAAAAATGGGCTCATTTCTCCTTGCTATACAGGGCAGTCTGGGTTCAACTCTTTAACACACCAATGGCCACTTACCATTGACACATTGCCAACATTTTACTGAGGAAATCTTGAGAAAGAAAAGGCAGGGGAAAAAAAGTAATTATAACTTCTTAACTGTTTCTAACTTGCCTCACCTAACTTCGGAGGGAGTTCACAGGACAAAGAAGATATGTTCATCGCAAGCCAAGGGCTTTCTCCCTGTTAGCTTTCAAAAGCCTTCTGTAAGAAGACACTTAGGATTAAAAAGAGACAGAATAGAGCAAAATTCTTTTTCATAGAACACATCAGATAAACTTTAGGGAAAACAAGTAATGAATGGAAGCCTAATCTTCATAGTAGTTTTTTTATAGCAAGTAGAGTGAGAGTTGCCTTCACAAAGCCAACACAGAATGGTAAAAATTAGGTTCCCTTGTCTGAATTGCCTCCTGGTGGTGTCTCCACCACCCTACTGATCCCCCACATTCGGACTTCATTTCAGCAAAATTTCCATCAGAATTCTGCAGTCACCACCACCTAAATCAACCTGTTATGTTACAATTAGTGGGGAAAGTTGAAGAAGACCCCTTGCATTTCACTACCAGTTTTGACAAATTTAGGACAAAGGAGGACATAAAGAGAAGCTCAAAGAGTAATGGACCTAATCAAAACAAAACCAAAACCACACCAAGAAAACCTACATTTTGTCTGGCCACCACCTATCTTCCCTGATACTATGTCAAGTGTCTCTGCTAACTTGCAATCTAACAGCAGGGGAAAAGTTGCTCTAAAAAGACTATACACTTTTGGGAGTTTCAGAAGGTCAGAACAAGTATTTGAAAAGTCAACTCAGAAGTGAATAGAATACTGAAAGAAAGTGACTCTGTAGAATCACCAGAATAGGTGAATTCACAATGACTTGGCCCATATTTGAAGAAAATAAAACACTCTTGATTATTTCCATGAACAGAAAATGCATACCAGATAATCACTCGGTGAACATCAAAATTTTCTAAGGATGAAGGCTGCATTCTCTGCCTCCAACAGTGTCAATTTAGAAAAGAAACCACAGAGACTTCATGAAACTCTGTGAAGGGTATTCTTACCCTTTAGTACTTTAGGTTTGCTCACTCTTTAAGCCCTTCAAAACCCAAGCCTATCACAGTCTCCACAATAAAATGATGGGAAAAATCCATAGTGAGAGTAATAATGACAGAAAACATTCAACTAGAAAAGTGAAACCTGAAAAAAAACTTTATAAAAAGTGTACATGCATTTGGCCTTCTCATGCTTCCCTAATATGTCATCTCTCTAAATCACTTCCAGAAAGGTGTATTTCCTCTTTATTTTTCCACCACAAAGGACCCTTAGTCCACCTGTAAAAGTCAGTAAAATTAATAGAAAACAATTCCAAACTAGCACTACAGAAGCAATACAACATTATCACATCCATCTCGGTCCTTTTCAAATGTACGCACTAAGAGTGGTTCCTCAATACCTTATGAGGGTGTAACACATGACTTTCTGTTGAAAAATATCAGCTAACACTCTCTACCCAAGTCAGTCTTGTTCTTGGTGTACTACCGACAAATAAGACAATACTTAGTAATAAAAGCATTTTAGCCCAGTAACTCACAGTTACAGTCAGTAACTCACGGCACAAAAAAAAGCCCCACCTTTCAGGAAGTGGCTTATTTTCAAAGCAAGTACCAGGCAGCAGAGAACAAACAGCAGAGACAAGCTTTTGCCTGTATTCTAAATATTGGACATACTGTCTTTCTTTCCCCTTCCAAAATTCAACACACTTCAGTAAATCTGGGGACCAAACAATTCCAAAAACAACTAAAGATCCATAAGGCTCTGAAAAGCAGATCCCTGGATTTGATTCCTTTTCTAACCCTGATACACTTGGAATAAATCAAAATACTCTTTCTGTGGCTGTGAGGTTGTTCCACTGAGGCATGCAGAACAGAGCAGAATGAACTACTTTAATCTGTTTCAACTTATGAAAATTCATTAGTAGATTTAATCCCTTTTCCCAGCATCCAACTAAGAGGCATTTAAGGGTGCTATACAAAACAACCTAAATCCCAGTCATCATCATCTAATGCTTTGCTTGTCTTCCTTTTAAATATAAAAGGGAAAAGGGAATAGTAGGCCTTGAAATAACTACTGATGTGTGAGGTTATCCAGCAAGTCAAAACATGCAGGAGCATCTAATAACCAACTCTCTCCATCAGTAGGGGATTTTCAAGGAAATACTGAAATTTAATTGCCCATTTTCTATCTACAATGTTGATTCTCAAGCAAAGCAGGCTATTTTGGAGTTATGCCCTGGCTTATATGAAGATGAAAGATGTATCCAACTAGGTTCAATTAAAAAAGTTCTCCTGCTGCCTCCAAAGCTGGCTTAAATACAGCATGAACTCAAAAATTAAAAGTTGAGCCAGAATATCAGTGCTAAGGGAAGACTAGCAGGGGAGAGGTGTGGAGAATTTTTCTTCTTTTTAATGACATCACAAAATGGTCACTTATATTTCCTAAATTGAGTTACTCCGGTGTTAATGTACATTAGAGATGCAAAAATTAACTTCACAAACCAACAGTGAGAAGTCTAGGTGGAGTTACTTCAAGAGAAGAACGGGAAATCCAAGTTTACATGCCAGTATGGGTTTAATCATGATTTAAGCTTTATAAAAGGTCTGAGACAGCCTAGCAATATTTCAGTCATACACAAATTATTATAACATCGGTTTTGCAAGAGTGTTTGGGGCAAAAGAGGCAGCAGGGAGAGATGCACGCACTCTGCCTATCTACAATCATCTGTGCAACATCCAAAATTTGCTTCAGCCAGTATATCTTGAGAATATGGAAGATGATAACTTAATGAGAAGTCATTATATTCACATTTTCACACAATATTTGGATGCAAATTAAATAAATGCCAAAGATTAAAATAGTAAGCTTATGCAGATTTCTCAAATATTCACCTCTAAACAGGTGCTGTTCACACTGATCAGAGGGTTCAAAAGGATCTGACAATTCACTGAGGCAGTTAACTTACTTCTTGTGTCCAGATAGACCAGTATGTTTTTGATAGGAAAAAATGACTGACTATTTCAAACTGTCTAAGAAGGATTCTACAAACAGGCTTTTTTCCTGTATTTTACAACCGCCTTATAAACAGTTGGCATAAATGGATGCTTGCAGTTACATGGAAATTAGCGTATCTTTATCATTCATGCCATTTACTTTAAAAAGATCAGTGTTTAGTAATATGTACCGTTCCAGATAAACAACTGGAACTGAAATTAGGCATCACCTGCCTCAAGTTATTAGTAACTAAACGTTCATATAGCATATTTGGAGACTTGATCCACTGCTGACAGAGTAACTGGCATTTTAATACGCCCTCAGTCAATCTTGGAGAAAGGAGGTATCAGAAACCCTAGACAAAACTGGCAGGAGTAGGTAGTGACTTTATTATTCATTTCCAGATTTTGAGTCCTAAGTTCTAATGGTGTTCATCAGGTATATCTACAACACACAGGCACATCTTGCCTACCTTCCTATGCATAAGCATGAATTGCTCTTTGCTACGTGTACTCAGTTAACTGTACCCAGTTTCCCTCCTGCTCTCTAGCTTTCTTGAGCTTACTTTCCTCTCACCAAAACAGTGCTTCTTCCCTTTACAGAACACGACGGAACATGTTTCAGGTACAATTTTCTGATAATGTGCTCAAAAAGCCTCCATAAAAATCCACCTTTATGATGATTGACAACTGTTCAAGAAGAACAGTCTCACAGGATGAATTTATGCACATTACCAATCTTTTCATTACTCAGTTATGGTACCTGTAATAAATATAGCAACAGCAATGCTTAAAAGCTATTCCTGACAGTTTTTGAAAACTTAAATAACAAGTTTCCTTTTTCAATCTAATTCACATGTTTACATTTATTCAACTATACAAAACCATGGTTGAATTACTCCTTTTAAAAATTTATCCCAAATCCCCTTTCTCATTACTTGCTATTTAGTGACAAGGTTAAAAGGAGTCTCACACTGAACATACAGGACTTAGAATAACCTCATCTATCTCAATTTGCTGTAAATTCTAAATACAAGCAAAATTCACTAGATTTGCCTATTCATAATAATAGAGATAAACTTGCTTTTATGGTGTGCATTTTTTCTAATTATACACCACAGTTTCAACTGCTCTTCCCAATAAAGTATGTTTAAGTTTTTCCCCTGTGAAAAAATAAAACCACAACTATCTCCATATAGCATATATATGCTGAGAACTATTTTTGATTACTCTTTCCTGCATATATACAGCTCTTTAGAAATCAAAATAATAAAGGGACCCACTTTATTATTTCCATGTCGAGAGGAAAAACATTAGAATACAAGTCTAGTTTTCACAGCAATTTTCTTGAAGATTCAATGAATTTCACTACAACTACAGGAAGAGACATTTGCATTTTATTTTCAAATACAAGGGAAAGAGCCATGTGATTTTTTTAGTACATGCTTATCACCATCACCCTGTTATCATATAGTCAAAAGACTATTTGTGTAAGCTTTCTTTCACATTTAAGACAGAATATTGCTCTAACTTTTCCAAGAAACTGTGATAAAGACACATTTAGAAATTCCTCTATATCTGACACAATATTGCTTAAAAAAACACCATTTTTTTTGCTGCCCACATGACCTCTTCCTTGTCTTCAAAATAAAGTACTATTACGATACATATTCGATATATCTGTCAGTTCATATTCTTCTTTTTTTTTAAATTGAGAATGGGAGGAAAGAGGCAGAAGAAAAAGCACTACTTCAAGATTACATTCCTCCTGCTCCTTTATGCTAGCCATGCTCTACCTCAGTCTTTCACTTGTGTCACTGGTAACAATTTCCAACCCCCCCCCCCGCCCCCCCCAAAAAAAGTATACACTGATAAACTTCCTCACGGAAAAATTTAAAAATACATTCTTTATGGACTTTTTTTTATTGTAAAGACTGTATTTAACCCAGACAAAAGCTGAGTACTGGTAAATAATTGTGGGTAAAATTCTACAAATCAGAATGCCAAGAGAAGACACTGTCATAGGATATAAGGTGAAGGAAAAAGTGCTGTGACCACGACTTTCTTCCAAAGATGTGGAAACATAATAAAAAACAGTGCTCCAAAGCAACAGAATTAATTCACATTTACAACCCAAGCTTAGATTTGGCACTTACAACTGTTCTGAAAAAAGTTACTCTTGACTTCTCTTTATTGAAGAGGAAGGTGGGGAAAGAAAGAAGAAACCATTTTTAAAACCAATGCATTCAGAGTTTCCAGACTGCAGCTCTCACATTTATGGCTGAGGAGCAAGACTGTTAAACTGAATTCCCCTTATTGCCCTCAGATTAGAAAAGAAGTAAGCACAGTTTAGAACTCTGTGAAAATAACACAAAGAGACTAGCAGAGGGAAATCTGCTAGTCAGAAGGATTAAAGTTTATTGCCCTTCAAATGCAAGTTATCTTCAAGTAAGTTTTTTCTCTTTTTGCAGTTTTCCTTTCAAGTGTTAACACACTCAGCATACATTGCTCCATCATCTCTCAGGTGTAACAAATCAAAGCCTTTATTTTCACCTCTGACATTTTCAAAAAACATATGAATATATGACATACCTTATGCTCTAACAGTTCAACCCTACATCAACTAACAAATTTTTTTAGGTTTAAGCCTACACACTGTACAGCCTACTTGCTTTCTTTTTGTACTTTGCCAGATCTCCTCCATTTCACAAACTTCTGAACAGAACTGTCATTATTAATTCTCAGCAAGACACCTAAGCCACTATGAATCACTGCAGCGACTGGCAGCAAGTGTCGGCACCACTCTCACAATGCTTCAGAAATGGAGGGAAGTCCTAAAGCAACTGAAAGCTTTTAGCTAAACCTACCGCTGACTTGGTTCTTGCACAAGTCTTCATCCAACTTCATTAAATAAGACAGCAACAAAAAAGAATGCATTAGGGTGGCATAACATTTCACAAGCCAGAAATATTTCATTATTCTGCCTCTCTAACACCAGGGTCTCAGCTCCATGTCTCCAATAGGGACACCACACAGGCTGCAACTTTAGTTTCTCAAACTTCATTAAAAGGTTATCAAACAGTGACCACCATGCATCCTAAAGCTGTCCACAGTGGAGTTGGGCCCTCAGTGTTTATTTATTGGATATCAGGCATCAAAACTACTTGGCTCTGAACAAGACTACAGATTACACGTTGTACCCCTTCTTAACACAAGCACTGCATGATGTAAACCATTATATTTACTATGCAAAACTGCACATTTCTCCATGCTGTGAAAAAATTAAATTGTTGATTAATATTCTATCCATAAAGCAATTTATAATAATGATTTTTCCTGAAGAGAAGTGAAAGTGAAAACAGAAAAAAGAGCTTTGTTGTATTCTCTAAGGGGCTGCTCAACTGCATTGCTAAGCCACAGATTTCTATACAACTGATTCCTGCAAATAAAGAGGGAGTGAGCACTTGTCTGCATAGAGAAGTTGTGGTTCTTTTCCCAGAACTTACACTTAGCATGACCATTGCGTTTTAGCAGTCATACTACTTTAACAACATTATCATCTGGAATACCGGCAGCTCTTCAAATCCAGTGGTCGATATAACAAAATATTTAAACTTCAACAATCATAGAGAAGTTGACTGTTGTTCTGATAATCAAACCCACAAAAATACAAAGAAGCAAACTACTGTGACTTCATGCTGATTGTATTCACTGTGTAGTAGAAGTAAAGTCAAACTTATTTTTCAACATCTTTTGGAAACTTAACCCATGTTCATCCCACGAACAAGTGTGCTTTAGTACTTTGAGATATAGCTCCATTTCTAGTGATGGGTAATTTAAAATACATGTTAGCATAGACCATTCTGTAGCACAACTTTAGAGAGTTATAAATACAAGTTTAAAAGTTACAGTAGGATGTACTTGCTTTCTTACATTCCACTCAGTATCTCACTGCCTGTCCATGCTCATCACATGAACTGGCAGTCAATATAGTTTGCTTCATGGCATCAAGACCAGCTCATTTTGAAATTACCATGGGCATCCAGAGCTTACCAGAGAATCCTGAAACAGCTTGCTGTGAGACATAGCCACATGCAGAGGCTCATGCTGGTTTTAAAGAATAAATCATCTTCAAGTGAGGCATGCTATCACATCAGCAAAACCTGTTTTTGTTGAACTACTATTGTCATAAAAAAAATCATTTTCTTTATTATTCTTACATGTATTTTCCTAGATTCACTGCTCCCCTATTAAAACATACTGTAATTTTTTCAGTAAACAAAATTTCTAGATAAATGTTAATCACTGTCTGGCCATTTTCTTAGGGATAGTAATACTCAGAACACATGCAGCTAGTAACAGATGAATGGAGGTAACTAGTTGTGACACTCATGCATTTACCTATGCTCTAAAATGTTTTCCCTCTTCAAAGGTCTAATCTATTGACCTAATTTGGTTCCAATATTGACCCATTAAGTAATACAATTAAGGGACTGCTTAAGTTAGTTAACTAGGGATGGGATGGTGTGGTATATGAGGGGTTTGTGTATGTGTTGCTCTTCTATTTTTTTAAAAACAAAAGTGAGAACAAGTTGTCTAGGTACCTCAGTATTACGTATTTTTCTTCTCATTAGTTACAAGGCCCATGTTCAAGTTCAACAATCTTTCTATTAAGCATTCAGTTGTAATTACTACTCATACTTTATAGCTGTCAAAGAGAATTCCTACCAAACGGCAAACATAAGACAATTGTGGTGTAATTTATCATGGTAAAAGCATCCAACTAATTTTCAAATTGTCTATTAAGTACCCATAACTGACATAAATTTAATTGGTCTTGACATTAAGAAAAATTCCAGCATACTCACCCACACACCAAGTGTGGACATATTAAGCCAAAATCAAAAGATTTGCCTAAACCAGAATGGTCAAGTTTAGAAGAAGTTTCAAGATAATAAAGGAAGTGACTAAATTAATCCATTTTTCCATCTCCCTTAATATAAAACATTAGTTTCAACACAAGAAAAATTGCTATAGCTTCCACTGATTAAACTAGTTCCTTGTTTGATAGACTCACAATAACTCATCCTATCCTTTGTTGAGAAATCCAATAAAAATCAAAAATGTCTGGTTGCCCACGCTTATTTTTGCACTTAAAGATTTAGCAGCTCTCTTGGAAGCTGGGAAAAGAGACATCTTTAGAACACAGTGTTAAAAATATATCTCTGTTTTCCTACCTGTTTCTCACTCAGAGCTGTGATTTTGGCTTGAAGTTCATGAAGCTGTTTCTTCAAATCAGCGTTCTGATTAGAAAGAAAAAATATCTGTGAGAAAGATATTCCATTTGTTAACATAGAGTAGTAGCAGGAAGGTGGGTTTTTTTGTTTGTTTTGTTTTTGCATAGTGTACTATAAATACAGCACCTCTGGATGTACAGCCAATAAAATTCAAACGGCTCAACAAAGCCTTATTTAAGTTGCTGAGTGCAACAATAAAAAGAGGACCTTTCTAGCACTCCAAGAGATAGCCCAGTTTAGAAAGAAGATTTCATTTAAACATCCATTAGTGCTTATCACATTATAAAGCACGTTTGTACATTTCATCAAGTTTACAAATTAAACCAGAAGTGTTTGTTAATATACAATACAATAGTGTCATACCATATATAACAGTATGCTAGGGTATGTTATCTAAAACATTCTCACCTATGCTACTTACACAAAGACATTTACATTTAACAGTGTAGAGTATCAAACATATCTATTAAATCTTAATTGACACATATATCAGTTGAAGGCAAACATACCTAAGTCCTTATTTCCATGTATGTTTATGCCTTAGACTGTACTAAAGAGAATTACATTTGCCTTGGCACATCATTCATATCAGCACTTTGCTTACAAAAGCACTTTTCTAAGTTTCAGATTTTAAAGCCATAAGCATAACTAGAAAGATGCAGACAGAAAACAATTTTTACTAGGACTTTTTCTTTTCTACTGAAATAAAAGGAAATTAAAGAAACATCTGTCCTTAGTTTAAACCCGCGAAGCTCTGCAGAAACGTGAGAGGGAAGCAGGTTTTCCTTAATTCTTCTTCTTTCTCACTTTTTTTGTTCTCATTTATGTTGTAAAGTTTTTATATTAGATTATGCAGGTTTAGTCTGCTAAGCAGAAATATTAAAACATAAGACTAATATCATGACAGGAACTTCATGCATAATTCCCTATTTTTATATTCCTCCATAGAATTTTGAAATGCATTTTGATCTCAGCTTGCAGATATTCTCCAATTCCAGCAAAACCAGAGCTTGACCAGTCATTCTCACTTCTTTTAGATTCTACCTAATAATCTGGTATAAAAATGCATTAAGAGCATTGGAAACAGGGACCAGATTTACTTTTCCTGACTCTAGGAACTCTGCATGGCTGCTTGCAGCATGACCTCACTTTCAGCAAATATGAACTGAAAGTGAACTGCTCTGCAGACTAATTGTTAGCAGACCTGACCAGCAAATAAGAGCAGCGGATCTTACCCAAATCCCATCAGAATAAGAACGTTCAAAAAACCAGATATTTCAATACACCATGCTTAACCCTCCCTGTCAGAGGTTTAACTACTTGAGTGTTATTAAAAGTTGTCTTCTCACTTCACTGAGCTCAGAAAAAAATGTACATTCAGAAAATTACAGGACATTTACTACTGTATGGGAATGGGAGCTCTTAACAGCAAACCTCAAGTGAGCGGCCTTTGTCCCTCTACTCAACATTTGAGACTGGTTTGAGAGCTCCACAGAACTCCCCATCCAGCATCCTGAAGTGTTTAACTGCTGTACAAGAAAACCCAGGGACCATATGCAGTCATTGGGAAAGGAATGACTTCTGCTGTCTATGCAAGGAATACAGTTATGCAACTTCAGCAGCTCTGAAACTTCCCAAGGCCAAGCGCCCATTCTATGGACACTGCAGTGCTGGTAACATACCCAAGACAGGCAATCTGAACACAAGCTTAAGCTATATTGCTTGGACAGAATATCCTCTCTCTTCTTGTACTGTGAACCTTCTGATACTCCAAAAAGGAAAAAAATGATTGCTAATAATGGCAGCTTTTATAAAAAGCATTTTCCAATAGAAACAGAAACTTACTGCACATCTGAACTTGTCACTTGATTTAGACAATTAAGAATATGCATGAGGCAAAAGGCTCCATAATGGCAAGAATTTTTGGTTTTGTTTTAAACAATCCAACAGTCTTTGTTCAAAAACTTGTTCATAAGTTTTCCTCTAAACACTGTGTTAGCAAGGAAGGTGATCCAGAAATATCAAAAATCCTCAAGTTTAATGTACTTTATTTCCTGCATTTTTAAGGGAAATAATCCAATACAAAAATAAATAGTTACCTGTGGATCTTGCTTCATTTGGGCAACCAATTTCTAGAAAGAAAAAAGATGCAACACTACAATGAAGATTTTCATTACAAATCTTGTTGAACAGTTTAAAATTCAGTATTTTTTAAGAACCTTTGTAAAACCAAAATATTCAGTTTACAGTATTTCAAGAGCAAAGCCTGGAGTCCAGTATTATAACATTTCCAAACCCATTCTTATTAACATGGTAAAAGTACTGTATTAAGCCATCACTTCTGCTCCTCCTAAACACCTCTTGAACAAATGATGCTTTTTAAAGACAATTTAAGCCAGCTGGGTAAGATAATCTAATAGCTATGTCTCCTCTAGAACTGCTGCCCTCTTTGCTTGCAGTCACAAGAAACAAACCACAGATAACCGCTGCAGGCACAAAAGCTGTTTGTATATTCAAGGGCAGAATGTTTCAAGTACTAAAGCTCTGCCTGTGTGTTGGCTTAGCTGGTACCAGATGGAAGACCCATGTTCAGAAGTATCTTTGCCACTTTTCTCCCTCAGAGAGAGATTGAGATCATTGTAGAAAAGATGCCCTCCACATCCAAGGGAAAACAGACAGATTGTTACCATTCACTATTCTTCCTCCCTCACTTCCTTCAGGCAGCTGCAGGAGAATGCAGTCTATTGCTAAGCAAGGAAAAAGTTACCAAAGAAAACCAGAGCCCAGAATGAAGAGGGCAATGCAAACCAAAAGCTCCTATTATCTCTTTTGGTAAATTTGTAGAAATTTACATCTCTAACATCTTCAAAGATTATATCTTAGGTTTAGTAGCTACTAACAAACATTTCTTTCATTGATCTACTTTAATTACTTTTTGAACCAGGAAAACATTCTAGATTCTGTGACAATAAATTCCCAAGTTAAATTACAGAACTCTTATGTAAAAGGATGACCTCCTTTTTCTTTTGAATCTGTTTCCTTACAATTCAAGCATGAGGGACTAATACGATTACAGAAAACCAGAGCTGACTTGAGTCAAGAGGAGTTGGAACCTGGACTTGATGATCCTTACAGATCCCTTCCAACTTGAGACATTGTATGATTCTATAGCAGCTTCTCTATCCAGCTCTTTCTTACATTTTTTCCACACCACATATTCCCCCATCAGTCCTCACTTTTTCAGATTGAAAGACTCCTCATGCACAAATTCTCTAGTTTGTCTCTATCATTTGGAGACAAAGTTTAAAACTACGTGCAACACTCAAGTAGTCTGTACTGCAAAAACTCCTTCCACTGTACCAACAGCCAGTTCACACCCTGCTATTGCAGATGTAAAACTGGGCCTGTTTTTCCCCAGTGCATCACTTGGCATTTATCTACCCTGAATATTATTGTTTCGTCATGCTGCCATTCAGTATCACAGGAACACACTTAGCTTATTTTTCCTCGGTGCTTCCTGCCACACTGGAGCTTGACAAGCAACAAATCTGTTAGTTTTTCTATAAAGTGCTCCTGCAGACACAGTCATAAGACAATACAGTCAGTACTACAAACCCTTCATAAAATATTGCTAAATTTTTGGATCACACAGTACTACGTCATGCAATCCTAAGGGAAAAAAAATTGTTTTGCACTGACCTCAAACATAAGCTAAATTTAAGGTAAGCTACTGGTCTTTCTGCTATGAAATAAGAAAAGGACAAGGATGTTTTAGGTTCCTTCCACACATCAGCTTGAGGAATCATCAATGAAACTCAACCCTTCTGTAAGAATAGCTTAATATAAGTCCTTCAACACCTCTTGTGATCAAAACTATGAAGAGCAGACTGCTTCAAAATAACCTTAATTAAGTCAACACAGTAGCAGAACGAACCACTTAGACTTGACGCATTTCTTCTCAGGACAAGCAATATAGCTTGACATGGAAGACATTTGACTATTCAAGTTGTACACTGATACAGGAAATAATCTGGTCAGATGTCATTCATGGTGGATTCTCTGATCATAGAAAGTAAACCAAAAAAGTAGCTTTTTCTGAACAACTAAACACCTTTTTTTGGCCTTACTGGTAGTAGTTTAAGATACACTTTGCCAAAGCAGCATTATGAAAGCTTCAGACAGACTTCTGGAAGTGAAACAGAAGAGGCAAAACCCAAGGAGCTATTTTACTAACAAAACCACCATCACACTGAGCATCGCTTGTACAGCCACAGTGTAAGCAGTCACAGGCAACAAGCTGCATCAGGAAGCTGGGAGGGTTTGGCTACAGTGCCAAGCTGAATTCCCCATGCTCATCACAGACACCTGTCCACCACGTCCAATGGGACAACAAACCATGACTGCGTGAGCGTTGGCAAGCTTTGTTAGACAGTCCTCAGAAAATGAAATACTAGAGAAGTAAAAGATGACAAGAGACAATTCTCCATAAATCCTGAGTAAAAAGAAGGAGCATATTGTATCTCTTTAGGTTATAAAACTCAGAGCTATACAAAAAAGTTCAAGCATTTCATTTGAAGATTTGTTTTTCTTTTTTTTTGTGCCCCAACCAGTTTCATTTCTATTAAGCAATAACCATGAAAGCACTGTTCATAAAACATGTACTGAAGCACCCAACGTTTTGTTGCAAGTGTTATTTTTCACTGTAAACATATAGGTTTTTTTTAGCCTTAATTATAAAAATATACAGCATCTGGAATTAAAAAAGACAACCTTCTGATATAATGGTTTTTCTAGTTTCACTAACTACAACTGAATTTAGTTAAAGTTGATTTTTGTGCAGAGCTCACTTTTAATGACAACTGGGCACAGTTAAAACAAAGTAAAAAGCCCTATCAACTTTAAGATGTTAAAAAAAGAGTCTTTTTGGACAATTTCCAGTCTTTATCCCTGTTCAACAGCATCATTATTAACAGATGTCAAAGATTATTCAAAATTCAGTCTTAAAATTTTTGGTTCACTTGGGCATAAAGGGGAATGAAGATGCACACAAGAGGTAAACATTGCCATACAACCATGAGCATGATTAATATTTTGATTGCTTTACAGTAGTTAATACTTGAAAAAATTACTTACTGGCCTTAAACATTTCTATGTCTGCAGCAAAATGCCATGGGTAATTTCTGAACTTCCTTACCCCCATAACAAAACTTCATTGAAGTTTTGAATAGAAACAACTTGGAGTTTCTGAGGAGAGCAAAATACTCATCTGTATTTCTGGAAATCCATCTTTAGCTTTTTCAGGTTTTCCTCCCCGGCTCTAAGTTGCATTTTGTTAAAGCAGACATAGCTTGATTTTACTAATTCACCCTTTTGAGTTCTTGCAATATGCTCGTCATTGCAGCAAGTACAGAACAAGCCATCCAGTCACCAAGTAATTTTGAAACATTTTCCAAATTTCATATGATGGACTACACTGATCAGTGTAACTTATCATATATTTCTTTTATCCACTGTGTAACGCTTGTGAGTTTCCGGTATCTGAAGAGCTTCAGAAATACTTGGAGAACTGTGTTTAGAAAAAGTCTCATTGTTTATTTTAGCTGCCATCTTGAAATGTTAGTCTGTGTCTATGGCTGTAATAATTTTTTTACAAGAATTAATATGCAGATATCCTCCTATATTTACTAAATCGGGTTTTATTATCATTATTTTTAACAGTTCCACATTGGAATTTTAACAAAATGGCAAGAAAACATTGTAACAAAAACAGCAACCCTACTGCCATATAGTATTGAAAAGGTTACTAGTACAAAGACCCAACATGTAAAAATTTACAATGCCCAAGCATTACAACATTTTGGTTATCAAAACTATAGTTTAGAAGCTACTAAAGTAGAACACATTCCAGAAGAGAAGCATCAAATTAAACTATGCAGCACGATATACATTTCACTTCAAAGTTCCTCCACCATATTCCTCCATTGCCAACTGAATACTTAAGTTGGCTTCAGAACATCAGAAAACCTTCCAGACAAAAGCAGCTGAACATGGTTTTCAGAATGTTTTTATTACCGCTACAGAATACTAAAAAAACAAATCCCCACCCACAGTTTGATATGTAGATTTTTCACATTTGCCAAAAAACAACAGGTGGTGAGGTCAAAATGCAGAATATAAAATTCTGAAGTAGTTTCAAGCTTATAAAACAATTATTACTATAGTTGTAGTGCTATTGCTTAATGCCCCCATTTGTAGTAATACTGTCAGCAGTACTAATGCTGCTATTGCTCTAAAGCAAGAAAGAATATAAATTACCTGGTGAACCTGAATTTCCACTTTCAGAGCCTCCTGTAGAGTCTGCAGCTCCATTCTCTACCTTCTCCACTTTCTCTAGAAGTGTCTTTGCTGATTCCAGTGCCTTTACTTTCTTGTTTCCTCTTTAACACCAGTCCTATAGAAAAATAAAGATTTTGTTTTGGTTAATGAAGGTGAAAACTCAGTTTGAAAAAAGGAGATTGTAACAGAACAAGAATTCAAATGATATTCAAACACAGCTTTTTAACCTAAACACAGTCAGTCTTTTGAACACAAGAAATCTGCAGGCTCTACAAAATGCCTGCCTTGGAGTCATTTAGCCAAATTTGTTACTTCCCACATATCCCAAAGTTGACATACTTATCCCTTATCTTAGTTTGCAGGCAGCTATTTCCTACCAATATCCTATTGTAGTTGCATATTAAATTAGAAAATTTAACTACCGAGAACGTTTTAAAAATCTGTGTAGATGAAAACTTATTCTGGAGAATAAAATTCTACAGGCACTATAAATAGTTAAATTGAATGCACTGCATTAACACACTTCCATGATACTATAGAGCTGTTCTTAGATGGGACAGTGTGCATGTTATTTAACAGAACAACATTAATATATTAATAATCCACTGCCTAAAGTTTGCGCCAAATTAGCGATTTCAGTTGAAATCTGTTCTGAAGGAACAGAAAAGTGATATGAAGCAGCACAAGACATTTCAAAAAGATTAATTTTAAAATCTTTTTAATCTTGGAAATCTACTTGTAGATCATGAGAATAAAGTTTACCATCTTCAGTTGTACTACAAACAAATCAAGCCCCCAATCTCTGACATAGAAAAAGCATTATCAGAATACTTCTAAAAGCCTTGAATGTTGGACAAGAGATTTTTGTTCAGAAATATGTTAAAAGTATCAGCTTCTGAAACAGGATTAAGATTCCCATATGCCCAAATCATAGTGGAACCTGTGTAAAAATATCTATAAATATATATACATGAAAGTCAATGGAAAACATTAAATAGCAATTTTTCCAGTCACTTTTGCATCCAGACACCACAATTAAGGAATTGCTGCAGAATTAAAATAGTTCCTATTTTTCTTTTCAATTGCACAGTATTTTTGCCAACTCAGAGGTCTTCCTAACGAGACTCCAGTGTTTTCAAAAGGATCCTGACAGCTTGGATTAGACATGCAGGCTGTAAGAAGAGAGTAATTCTGATAAGTTAAAGAATTTTATTTTAATGTTGTCTCACTAGAGTAAACTGAGGTAGTGGACAAATTCGTGAATTCCTGAAAATAAAAAGGCTGAAGGTGTGTGTTTTGTTCTGTTTATCATTCATCTTTTCAAACAGAAATGTGTTACAAAAAGAGAAGACTATAAAGGGAGGTTAAAAAGCATTATATTTAAACTCTTCATCAGTGTTGTCTGCTGTTAGCTGGAAGTTACTTATTTGAATAACAAAGGCCTGATCAAACTTTCTAGTCAACACATGAAATGACCTTCTGCAAGGGCCTCTCCCACATGTGACACAGATGAGTGAAAACAGCTGCCTTTGCAGCACTAGTCTCTATAAAATTGTAATCTGTATCAAGGGATACATGGAAATTACATATAGTTCCCTGTCCTATTACCACAAACAGTAATGAGAAAACAGAATCATGGATTATTACTTCCACTCACTGACAAAAACAATTATAGCATGCTTCAAGTTCCTACCACTGCAGTTTCAAAAGAAGTCATGCTTCAGAAAACCACGTGGGAGACTGGTTAATGAAAACTGGAGCCCACTACAGAGGCAAGAAGTCTTTTTGACCCTTGGAAATTCAGTTTCTGTGTAAAGATACAGGCAGATAAGGTCAGTTTCTTTCTCTGTGTGTCTTCAACAAATCAAAAGGCACACATGATGAATAGTTTGTATCACTCTGTAGCTACACACTAACTTCAAAGTTGAATGCAGCACAGTGAAACAGTTATCTCAACTGAGAATATAAAAAATATCCATCACTTAAATATATGTAACTGTAAAGTCCAATACATGTTCCTGGCAAATATGACACAGAAGTTCTGTAAAAGAACATACAAAGATTAAGCTACTTCTATTAATGCACAGCTTAATTTGACAGATAAAAACTTTAGTATTGATGGTTCATAAAAACTAATCCAAGCTAATTGCATCTATGCCTTGAACAGCTAGCAAGATTTTTCAAAATTAATTTTTAAGAGGTTCAAGAAAAAAGTGACACTGCTTTGCAGAAAAAAAAGTAGTTGCTCAGCCTAGCTATGTTTATAGGGGGATAAACATGAAAAAATATATTTAAATTAAAAGTTTGGTCAAGTTGCCAAATTATGAATATGAAATATATACAATTGTTTCTTTCTAGAACACACAACTGCAAATTCCTTTCCCAAGCAGGAATAACTAATTATCCCTATCTAGAATTCCCCTGATAACACTTATCCAATGTTAAAAACCAATACAGTTAAAAAAAAAAACAAAAAAAACACCAAACAAAAAACAAAACAAAACAAAAAACACAACTCCCCCAAAAAAGAATCATTCCTTACATCCACCAAAACCTAAACTGCATTTTTCTGGTTTACATAGAATAATGCCTATAAATATATATTGGGGCTTCTGGTTAAATATTGCTCATACTTCCTTTGAGAGAAGGCACAAAACTATGTAAATAGCTGTACATTTTGCAAGTGCAAAAATTTTCAGTACTTTTGAACTTTTATTCTATTAGACTGAACTTAAAGGGAAGATTTAAAAACTGAAGTTCAGTAGCATTATAAACTACCTGTAGTACCACTTTCAAAGAGGTGTAAACCATCTCTGGATCAATCATAGAACATTGTACATTTTCCCCTTTACTCCTATGGCAACAGAATAAGTTCAAATAAAAAGCTTGTAGATGACTGAAATTGCATGGATGGCTTGGCCTGCAATAATCCTTCATCCCATTATTTCTAAGGGAAAATGAGCAAATGCCTTGCTCAATGCCAGAATCAGTAGTTTCCAAAAGGAAAACACAGGATTCAGAAATGCATGCATCTCTTGTACAACCAGACACACTTCCACATCTCAGCCAGAAAAAACACTGAGCAAGAGGTAAATTAGGCATTTTTGGATGGTTTTCAACTATTGGAGGCAGCAGTCCTCCATTCAATTTCTTGCTGGCATTCATTTATTACCAATAATCACTTATTTCTTAAGCGGTTGCTTCAAGCTTAAAATTTCATACTCAGATAAGTGCCCCAATGCACTGCATATAGACTATTTAAACATTGAAAACTGAATGAAACCTTAAACTCTACAGTAATCACATAAGTGTATTCACACTTCTGTTACCTCAATTAAATATAATCTACATGGGAACCTCTAAAATACACAATACTATTTAAACTACGACTATTTTGGAAGCTACACGAGAAACACAGCTGACAAGGCATCCTTATTTATATAAACAAAGGTAGGACACATACAAAGCCATGAATGCCTTCTGTGTGTACAGAAGGATTCTGAATAACTCAGAACTTCAGAGAGAAGTCTTTCTGAGCAAAAAATCCCTTCAAATAAATTTGGTTTTCACATTACACAGAAAAAAAACCCAACATTATTATTTTTGAGCAGATGAATTTAAATGCCCATTGTACTTACAGACCCTTGGGCCCAAATCTCAGCCTTACAGAGATTTTAGTTATAAGACTGTGGCTTCCATAAGTAACATCTACTTTTTAAGACTTAATTTCTGAATATAAGAATAGATAGAATTTCAGTTTCAGTAACCATCAAACTTTTCCAGGAAGAGGTGCCAGCTCTTCATACCATCTATTCTTAGGTAAGCCATTTTAGCCTAGGGAAGAAGTACTTACCAGTTTTGAGTAAGTTATCCCTTTCAGCTCTCTACCCTCTCCTACAAAAGAAAAACAACAACAACAAAAAAAGATAATTACAAAAAAAAAAGATAAATTTTTTAGCTAGACTTTGAAACAAAAAAGGGAATTCAAATATTTGAAAAGTTGGATAGGGAATGGTTGGGATTTTAGAAAGAGGGTTTTGGTTGGTTTTTCTTCAGGGAGGTTGTAATTTTTCTTTTTAATGCTGAAGCTAGCTATAAAACACCACTTTGAAAGAAAATCTGTTTGATGTGGCAGGGAAAACTAAGGAGACCTGCAATTTCAATCTGGATTAAAATACAAACTATTACTGTCACTAGGGGGAGAAGAGATTATAGTTACAAATTTTCCTAGTTCTATGCAAGGCCACTGTCCCCCTCCCATGGGGGAAAGACCTTCTCTCCATCACATTTATTAAGACCTATATTGTATACCCTGTCAGTTGCCACAGCTAAATATGACAAGGTTACCCACCCTAGACATTTGCCCCCCAGTTCTGCTAGAGGTTACACCAACACCCAGAGATAGCAGAGCAGGTGGTAGGTCAGCAGAGTCACTAGAGCTCAAATCCCAGAGTCCTACTGGAGACTGAAACAAACAGCAGTGTAAGCCAGTATGGTGGGATATGAAGTGTGGAGGCTGGGGAGAGGCACTGCCCGTTACTCTGCCTGGGCCATGGGTAGAACATTCAGTAGCACAGCAAGGTAATACCTCTTAAATCACCACATGAATCATAAAAAACTCATGAGTCAGAGTTCTAAAAAGATAGTTACAATATAAGCGATAACTCATTTGCTCAATTACTTTGCCTGATGCTAAAAAAAAGCCTTCAAAATACTCCCAATTTTCTAGTAATATACTAGAATATTAGCATGCTTTAACTTCACAGCTAACAAGATCTTTGCAGATGTTTCTATCCACACATAAGTCATCACAAAGCTGAAGTTTAAGCCCCAGCCTCATAAAAAGATACAGCAGTAGAAAGCTGTAATCATCTCTCACTCATTGGAGACCAGCACAAATGGAGGAGTTTCCATTTACTAACCAGCAGAACCGGGTGCTTATGACCACTGAGAACAGAAAACAGGAAGCCTACTGTTGGCAGTGACAGTATTGTCAGTTTCCTAGTCTTGATTTTTACTGTACCTTTTGAACCACAAAATATTACAGACTGTTTAATTTTAGAGCAATTTCAGGTTAGTTTACATAACATCCAGCTGCTAGCATGATAGGTTATGAACTGGGAAGTATGGACTATTTTGAGGTTATATTCAAAGTAAGTACATTCATTCTGGATGCTACAGAATTTTAAATACATTCATTTTTGAGGGTGCTGAGACGACAGGTATTATTCTCAAACTCTAGTAGCTTCTTTTTGGTATTAAAATCCTACTTGTCACCTCCACCTCCCACTATCAATCAGTCACTTAATTGGTCCAGAAACCTACAGAGGAAGCCCTTTCATCATGCAGGCACTAAGTGCCCTCTTCAACAAGCAACTACATGTCCATGCTATTAATAAAAACCGAATAATTTAAAAAAAACCCTCACTGTTCTAGATTACTGACTTTGAAAAGCTAAACAAAACAGTCAGTACTACATATCTGCAAATGCAGTCTTAGAATAAATAAGCATGATTTCTATTTAAAAAAAAGAAAAATATCAATTTACTTGTAGCATGAGTACACACAACCTGACAAGAAAGCTGTCACTTAAAAATAACAGCAACTGTTCCTTCCTTCCTTTTTTTCCCCTCTACGTAGAGACTCGCCTCCATAGCAGGACCCTAGCTCCATCAAGATGGAACTCTGCAGAAAAAAGCTGCAGTTACAAACCTTCAGATTGCATTTAATATTGTTGCAACCCCAGCAGCTCAGAATCCAGGAGCTCCCAAGGACAAAGTTTAGAACACGAGGAGTTTAATCATGACTATCCAAATGAACTACTGTGTTGCCTTGGAGAAGTCACTTAGAGAGGACCTATACAGGGAATGGAAATACATTTGCATCCTCTTCTGTACATAATTTACTACAGGTTTTTTCTTAAGTGTTTAGAACAGGTTAATCTTTGAATGTCAAACCTCTGTCAACACAAAATTCTGCCCTCATGCAGGTATAGTATTTTTACTAACATCCCTGCCTCATTTAGTAGAGAGGACAAGTACAAAGAATGAAGCATCAGTTGAAGCTCTTTTCATTCTGAACTTTTGGTTTGCATGTTTTTTTAAACTCAACATCTAAGCCCTAGGACAAATAAGAAAATTGGTTTCTTCATAAGCAGCAGACTGATGAGAGGCACAGAAAAACTTGTGCCTGATACAGGCAAGTTTTCTTAAAGAATTAGAGAAATTCCTATGTCTCAATTCTTAGAGAATTGAGACAGAAAAATGAAGAGCAAATACCCAAGACTGGTAAACCCAAGCATCTTAAACAGATTCACGTTTTCAACTGCTCTTAGCATTTTTATAGTAAAGAATGCCATATGATCAACTAAATCTGTAACTTTGATTCTTGACAACTCCCTGCATTTGTGGAACCAACACAGAATAGTATTAATGAAAAAGGGATAAAATGTGCTCTGCAGATGAAATGAGATAATTTCTTGTTCACAGCAAAAGTACATATAGAAACTCACACTGCCTCTCTCATTCTCACTACAAAACACATTAGAAAGTTAAGATTAGACAGCTCAAAATCACTCATATCAAGAGAAGTCTGAAGAGTTTAGAATTATACAGGGATTTCTAACAAAAACTTCAACAGCAGAAATGTATCACAAAATCTCAGCTACCCAATTTACTGAGGTAGCCTTTTGAAGGCTCTAGAAATATGCTGTAAACTGTCCAAGGTAGGAGCCTGCAAGGTTAACTCTTGGATTATTACAGTATATTCTGCAATATTTTGAGGTTTTTTTAACCCCAGGTCTGGATGCCAAATTAAGAGCATTGTTTTCTTCCGAAGATATATATATGACCTATGATTAGGGAAAAAAGCTTGAGAAATGCTTACCTATATTCACGACTAATTAAAACAAAAATTCAATTTAAATTAGAATTAACCAAATAAACCACTTTTAGAAATACATTTTTCTCAGTGGGACTGACTGTTAAGAATCCAATGTTAATATTACTAACAAGGGTGGTTTGATATATACATATACTTACAGTAGTAATACCCACACCAGCTCCTGAAAAAGACTCTTAACCTTTTCAAGAACTTTATACAACTTATGCAAGGAAAAAACCCATCATTACCAAATAATCATATTCTGCAGATCGACTTTAAGCTTTTTACTAAAGTTGTTGAACAAGAATAGTTACTCATTTCATGGGACTGTCATGAAAACTAAGATCTCAAAACTCCTATGTTTAAGGCTTGGTAGCACCTGAGGACATCAGAAGAACACATGCTGGTGAAAACATTTTAGCATACAGCACCTGAAGGCTTAAGACTATTTAAATGCTAATTATCTGTATATTAAGATGTCTGATTATAACAATTAGATACTTATTACTAACTTCAAGTTATACAATGAAGTTTATGCTACTGTAACCAGAGACTCACTTGGAAAAACTGGGAAGAATTAAATGTCATATTCAGCAATTTTTTCTTTGCATATTTCCTAACTCTAGAAGCTACCAAATGGTTACTGTCAGATTGTGGCACTCTATACATTCATATAACATTACAATATTCAATTATGTATATTTTACTTTTTGCCAAAAGGATCTTGGTCTTGTTCAATGCACAGAATGAACTCAGAAAAAAAAAAAAAAAGGACTAATTTCTTTGCACAGGCAATTGTGAGACTGATACTCTTTCACATTCCAGAGAATTGCCCTACAGTATGAGGGTAAAGAATTTTTTTTTTTTTTCATACAAAATACACACCACACAGAAGGGATTCAGAGTTTTTTCTCTGGACTTTTGTTTTTAGATGTGTATTCCTCAAAGCAACAGCTCTCCCTCCTATATTTGAATGACATCCTGTACGTAGAGACCACTCTATCACTATCTTAAAAAAACAAGTCGTAGCAGATACTTTACTGCTGTGATTTTCAAGTCAGCAAATCATATTCCTTAGCAGGGCAGGATTTCTGCAGTCTTAAGAAGACCAAACACAGGCCAGACAGGGTATATAACCAATTTCAAAATAATTTATTATAAGGCTCATGTTTCAATGACTATCATTAGCAGTGCTGGTGCTACTGCTTCTGTGATAAAAACAAGCCTCCTTTGTGCCAGCACACAGAATCTGATCTTCCTGTTGTGCTGCAGCTGGGAGAATTCCCAGTCAGCCCCAGTAACACATTCCAGGCAGGTAGTAAAGGGATCAATGGGATTGCTCAAGATAACTGGGACTTCAACGAAGTGTACAAGCCATGCCTTCCAGTTCGTCCATCTGTACAACCACTCTCTCCTCCTCCTTCCCTATCCCCACACAATACTGGTAGATAACTCCTCCTAAACTGGTCAAGGAGCCTGGGTTTTCTGCTCATGCATGCAGACAACTTACAGGATTCAAACTACAAACTTCAATTCTATCTCCAAGTTCTTCTGCTGCTATGATTCGCCATGAAACAAATGCAAATCGGAGTTTAAGACACCTGAAGCTGACTTCTCTTGGGGATAGATTGCTTCACCTTCTCTGAAACACTTCATAAAACCATCAAACTAAGTTTAAATAGAAGTGTGCGACACCATCATTTGTCTTTGCAGAAGCAGTACTATATTTAACACATTGAAAATGAGCTAGAAGACTCATTACAGTTTAAAAGATCATCTCTAGTGTAAAGATAAAACCACTTCACAAGCTCATTTTTAAAATATCAACCAAAACTTGCCATGGCACCAAGCACATGTAAACAGTTGACGATTACCCTCTTAGCTCTCGTCCTATGACTACAGCTCCATTGGGCATTAGTATCTCTTCCTGAACACACTCTTTCCTAGCATCTTGGGGGTGGGATGGGGTATGAAATCACTCTCCCTAGCAAAATGATAAACTACATTCGGCCTAGTAAAACATTAGCACAAACGTTTTAAAATCTCAGAATCATCTCTGTCATTTGAACAGATCCAAGATATGTGGCTCTACCCTTTTTACCCATGCATGAACCCCTCTTCTTCGCACAGCCTTTGCCTATTTCTTGAATCAGAAAAGCCTCTCTAACCTATGACCATTAGTAAGTCTGGCAGATATTCTTTCTGACTTGATAGCAACGTCTCCCCATCTAACCTAACATTCACAAAATCACCATCAACAAAATTCTCCTTTTTTTTAACCCAGACACCAGTGTACAGGGACGTTTTACAGCACCATTGCATTCAGAAGTTCTAGTATTACAGAACCACTAAGCCTCACTTTGCTCAGTGAGTTACTATTCACCAGGCTTTAGATATGCACAAAATCATCTTATGTGCAGTGTGGCTACATCTTTGTTCAGGTAAAAAGAGTTGTATAACCTGGATTTTTATTTCAGTGAATTACTTTTTAGAAGGACTGTTTAGCTAAACACATACCAAGAGAACCCCCTGTAGCAGTAAGGTCTACAAGTTTACATTTTACTAACAGTGTAACAGCAAAGTTTCATATTTGAAGCAGGGAGCTGAGGAACTTTTTGAAAAATTAAAATATTTACATGATGTGAAGATACACATCAGTGGAAAGTAGAGTTTGGCATTTATATCTAAAAAACTTTTGCTGCATTATTCAACATTCCAGAAAGCAACCCAAACATAGGTTGATTGAGAATTTTTAAATTTTTTTTTTTAGAAAACACTGTTTAACAATTTAACTTCAAAAATATGTCAGTTAACCTGTTAAGTCTTAAAATTCTAATTTTTCTTTTTGAATTATTTTCAAGTTATTTACAAAGTATATATACCACTGGGAGGGAAAAGAAGATGGAAGCTCAACAGAAAACAGAAGGAGCTGTCCCCTCCTAGCTGTAAGACCCCACTGCTTGGTCTCAAAATTTGTAAGAAATGCAAAGGGAAGCTATTTCAATGTTTGCGTTTTATGGTTTTGTTTTGTTAATAGTATGTCTAGCAAAATCAGTTTATTAACTTCTATTGTTCTTAAGCTGTGTTGTACATTTCTCATTCCAGTCAATGAGAAGTTCCTGCCTTCCTTTCATACTTCAGAGAGAGAGGGAAAAAGGGGAGGAGAGGGAGTTGAGAGGAGGAAAGAAGAGTCTTTCAAGAAGAACACACATGGTAAATCCTAGTAACTGATTTAAAAACCAAAAATGCAAGGAACAAGAAAAAAATTAAGAAAACCCTACCCCAGTACCTATTAAAGTAATTTTCCCCCTGAAATTTCATTAAGAAGGGGGGGAATCTCTGATTTCTAGTTTTATCCTTTTAAACATGAGGAGAAATTTCTTGCTGAGTGCCAAACCCTTTTTCCCCTTCTAGCAACTCACTTTATCTTTGGCTTGTGGGAATGATGCATTAGTGAGGCAGAAATGCCTTAAGAGTTTTGGGAAGAGGTCCAGAGTACAAAAGGAGATGATCTGGGTAGTGCTGCAAGATTGCAGTAATGAAATGCAAAACTAGAGGTACCTCTGACTATCACTGGAAGTGCAACTGCACTTCTGATGCAGAGAACCTCAGGTAGGTGCACATCCTGCTTGCACTGACTATTCTTTGAATTTTATCTATCTGCCAGACACGTTCAGAGGACATCAAAAAATGTCAGAAGAGCAGCCAACGCCTCAACCACACAGCCGTGACATTCAAGGACAACCTCGGCCTTCCATTTCCACGGGGAAAAGAAGTGCTGTTACCGCAGTAGGCCAGCAGGGGGAAATGCCAAACAAGTGAAAAAAAAAAAAAAAAAAGTTAAAAGAGAAAAAACACTAAACATGAGGAACAAAATTAGACAAACCACACATATCTCCTCAGTGGAGATGGAATGAAGAGATTTTGCTTTCGGAGAAGGAAAGCAGGATAAATGAAGTATATATGACTCAAAGCATTCTTCCAGAATTTAGAGAGGAAACAGTGAAAGTGCAAGTCCAAAACACAAGCAAGTAAAATCAAGCTTTCAGTTTCATGTTAGCACAGAGTGACTGCTAATCAATTAAATTATTCTTAAATCTAGCGTTTTAATGAAAAGCAAAATATTGTGACTAAAAAACTGAAAGAACTAAGCTGAAAGATTATATATTTTAAAGAACTATCCCACAGAAATTTATGAACTAATTTATTTAAAGTGAGCACACATATTCTAGAAGATCATTCTGCATTACAGAAGACTTCATATTGCATTTATACAGAATCCCAAGAGTCTGGACTTCTTTTTTTCTTTTTTCCAAAGAGATTTCAGAACAGCAGGGCTCCAATTAAAGACCCTGAATTTCCTTCTACCTTATATATTATCTATACAGCATTTCCATGCTTACAAAGTACAGTGAAAACTACTTAAAGGTAGTGTTGGTTAAGTGAATAAATCTGTGTTAAATGCATTTTGATGAAGAGCAACTTGCATGCAACACACAGGAAACAGACATAATTACACAACGCTTTTTAAAATTAGGAAATAAAAAAGCAAAATGTGATAATTTGTTGAACAAAGAAATTTAACAGGCATTTGCAATGAAGAAAAAAAGACAAACCCTGCAATCACAAGGGCTTTCTATTTAAAATATCACTGGCTGAGAATCACAAGGAGCAGCAGTGAGATTTTCAATGCAAGATTTAGGGAGATTAGCTACACAAGCTTCTACTGATGTTACTGTTCCACAAATATCAGACAGAAGCCAGGTACACATGTAATAATAAGCAAACATTTAAAAATGCAGGTGCATTGTGATTAACGATTATATGGCAGGGCACCTTAAAATAACATGTAATCTTTTACAGATCTGTATTGATAAAGTTCTTTCAAAATCAGATGCTGTACTTTCAGTAGAGCTCCTGTCTCAATGGGTCCATGAAACTTAAATGACAGTTTGCCAAGCATGCACAAGGGAAGTTTAGACTACCAGTACATCAAGAGACCTAAGTGAAGCCTGGTTCTGCTCAAAGTTTATAGTTTCAACGCCAGTTTCTTTATTTTCATTTGGCCTGCAGGCTAAATAACACGCCCCCAAGCAGCTAATCTATCTGACCAAGGCATTCTCCTTTATGTTCTCTTCCAGCTGTGAGGTCCTACCTCCAGCAGTGCCCAGTTTTTCTGGGGGGAATAGTGGGCGAGGGGGTGTAACACTCCACAAAAAGTGGAAGTAATTCACAGATTGGTCAGGGGAACATCATGCACAAGCTTAAGCAGTAGAAGCACCGTGCTGGCAGCAGAAGGGAGACCTTCCTTCCAGCATGTTACAGACTTCCAGTATGCTATACTGGTACAGGTCTGAGCGTTGTGCATATTCTGTACTTCATGGTACTGAAAAATACTTGTAAGAGTATAGGCATTTGTTTCATCTTATGTAGAGCTTCCATTTTAACAGGAGGTGATGTGGCTCAAAACGAGAAACTATATGTAAATTCTTGCCTTTACAACACTACAGGTCACTTGCTCTAATATATTAGCCTTCTAAATAATTGCCAAAAGACAGTATGAATTGCCAAAAGACAAATGTTCACATGAAAAAAGTATCAAAAGAACAATTGTTTCTTTCTTAATCTGTCTTCAGATTTTGCAAACAAGATGAAAAAGGTAATGCTTCTCACCTGCTAAAAGTTACTTTTTTCTAGAAAGAATACGAGAAATTTAATTTCACAAAGTTCTATGTAAAACAGTCTCAGACTTCTGTTGATTGTCAGGTGCTCTGAACTCCAAAAAGGTGGCTGGGACCCTCTGCTGCTACCAGACAGGTATCACATTTTCCTCTCCTTTTGACTACATCTGTTCTAAGTACAGCCTGCTTACACTCAGTAAAAACCATTCTCATTCTATATTTGCATTTGATTCGCTTTTTAGCCAAACATTTCAATTTCACGAGCTATTATTTCATTAAACCATGTTGTCATTTTGGCATTCCTGATCTCCTGAGCACAGAGACCAGCAAGGAAAAATTTTTAAAAAGGGGAAAAGACCGTCTAACAGTAAGTACTGTAGTTCCTGTGTATAGATTAATTAGATAAGAATGAATAGGGTTTCCACAAGTTTCTTGTTTTGTGTACTGATAAATTATGACAGAGCATGTAAAGGCATCAATGTGTTTCACACACAGCCTAAATAAATAGGCAGTAAACATAATTAGGTAAAACACGCTTGTTTCAAACTCTAAACTAACCAGAATATTGAAAGCTGCTTTCTCTCCCCCTCCATCCCAAAATAAAAGCGTGAGTGAGAAGGGATTTCATTACATTCTTAGAACTGTGAGAAGCGAAGTCAAAGGCAGCCACTGGCGTTTAGCATGCAGGCTGTACACACTCCCAAGTACGTCACACTGACAAAACACGCTGGCGGAGCTATCTGCCTTCCCAAGGCCTCCAACGCACTGTCGCTAGGCCTAAATCAGGTAGGCTCTGTGTGCAGTGCTGCTGCAGATGAGCAGGAGTCCACCCTTTCTCCCCATTTCCCTTAGATTTAACTACCAGATTGCTCCAGCATCAGCTTTTTCTCTCTGCTTCCTTCAGCAGTAATGACTTTTTAAAAAGAAGACAGCATCACATTTTACTGTGCAAGATTCGGCCCTAATTTTTTCCTTCTTTACTACACCAGCTACCCTGCAGCTTCTGAGACATTGTTGGCTGTTGTTTTTTGTTCCTTGAATGCAACAGGACTTGCTCTGCCAGGCTGCATCACTGTTCTCACAGCACACCTCTAAGAGGAAGAAAATCTCCTCTTCCTGCTTCCTGCTGAGCACTGTGAATATTCGGATTTTTCCTTTCTCCCAACAGATACACCAGTCCAACACTGTTGAATATTCACACATTCCTCTCTTTCAACACCATTTCCTTATTTCCCTGTTTATTTTCATACAAAACTATTAAATAAAAGTGCAGCTAAGCTGTGGCCCAAGTACCTCAGAAGTTCTTTCATAGAGAATTTGATTCTTCTGCTAGGGTAGTCCTATTCTAACAACTACTTTGAGCCATTTACTTTACCTAAAGCAGCATTTTCCTGTTCTTAGGGTTTCTAATCTACCCTATAGCATTGCAACACTCAGGTTCAGGACAAAGAGTTTTGTTTTGTCTCTATAAGTCATGAACTTTCTCATTCAGGCAAGATGGAATAATGGTGAGATAAAACACACATTTTCTCATAGCCTTCCCCTGGATGACACTCGGGTGAACCACTTGATGCAGCACAGCCTCATGGGACTGATAGAAAACTACTGGGGAAACACAACAGTATCAACTACAGTATAAATGAACACCCAAAATTCATCTTCACCAAGCCAAACAAAAAGGGGTAGGCTTCTGGAGGTCAAACATATATCAGAATACTGCATTAAATAAATAAATAAACACACACAAACAAACCTTTAAAAACCACTAAGACTTAGAGGTAAGTACAGAAATGCAAACTTTACCTGAACACTGGAGACAAAAATTGTTTGACTGTATTGTTTTTTTAAAGAAGTATAATTCCACACTCAAAAAAATATCTAAATGAAACCAAAAATAATTACCAGTTTGTTTCTTCCAGGGAACAGTTCACATTGATTAAAAAACAGATTTTTCTAGACAATCCAGAGTATATACAACTTTTAAAAATACATATATAATTATTTAAACAGTGATTTAACTAGCTCATTGAAATGAAAACCCCGACAACATTTGATACATTAAACATTTATGACAGTCCTAAAGAACTATTAGACAACAACCTACACAAAAAAGCTGGACAAGCGAGAACAAGTTTATATACACACACCTTGGAAAGACCTGTTTTCTATTCTCCATTACAGATTTGTTTTCTGATCATAGCAGCTGTTTCCTCCCTTCTGCACAATATACCTCAACTAAATTACAACTTTTGTTTCAGTCCCTTGTCTTTCAAAAAACACCCACCCTAGAAAGAAGGAAAAGAAGGATGATACCACTCTCCATACCCTTTTCAGTCCCCTCTGCTGCAAAAAAATTACATGCTTGTTCCAGACAGAAAGTATTTAAGTTCCCAAAACCAAACACGAGCATTTTAAAGAATTCTAAAACCAGAGGTATTTAATGTCTCAGAAGTCTCTCCCAGTGCGTAAGCGTTCCTCTTGTCATTTTAACCTGTGTTAAATGGCCTATTTTCAAATCATCTATTGGAGAAAAAGTAAGAATACCAATTACTTCAGCCCTTTCTATTTTCTCAAGTTGCATTACCAAGCACATAATATGTGGCACAAGTTCTGTGGGGGAAGAGGCTTGTACATCATCCTTTCCTACACACTACAAGCTCCAGTCCTGGAAGAGGGCAGAACGGCAAGAAATACTTTTTTTCTGGAGAGGACAGGAATGGGTGTTTACTGAACAGACCAAAGGACCCTGGGATAAGCAGTAGCATGTGTTGCCAATTTCTGAACCAGTTCATTTGACTTGCCTCTGTCAAGTCATTTCAAGAGTTTCATCTTCAAAATACAAAATAATGATACCTGATTTATAACAATGCAAGTATTAATTTATTGGCTTTAAGTGTCTGAACACCAAAACACAAAACATTGGTTTGTCCAATTAGAAACCGATAAAAAAGCAAGCTTCAGCTGCTTAACCTCACGAGCTACAAAACCATAACACATTATTCAGTCTTCTCATTCACAAACATCAAAAACTGTCAGTCTTACTTTTTAAAAACCTGCATCGAAGTTCTTACTCAAGCATTCAAGGTTACAGTAATCTTCATGAATTAAACTTTTTGCAGTTATTATGTTCCTGCTGCAGTCACACAGTACACTAGTGACTGTTCAAATTCCACAACAGCTTAATACTAACCTACTAAAAAAATATTTTTTCCACAACTTGCAAAACATCACAAGCATGCACCCACACAAGAGTACAGAGTGCTAAGAGCTTCTGAATACAATAATGTAAAATTGTAATTCAAATTACTGAAGGCAATTACAAATAGCAAGAAGTTGAAGGAGGACTGATTCCCCCAACAATAACCTAAACCACCTAGACATCTGAAAATTTGTATAATCCATGCACACTGAGCAAAGCTGAAGTAAAGGATGCAATTCCTACAGCGAGTAAATCAGGACTGCCATGTATTGCCAAGTTCTGAACTAGCTCATTTGAATATCCTCTGTCAAGTTACAGTCTGGATGCCACATCTGCATATTCCTATGACACATTAGTCTCCTTGTCCTCCAGGCTAGAAGTATTCTGGACAGAAGTGTCTGTTGTAGCCCTTTTTCCCACTGATGCCTAAGGCATCACTACCCCCCAGATAAAGGAGTTAACATTGAATTGAACTACTCTGCGAGTTCAATTATTTAACAACCAATCAATACTTAGAGCAGCAAAGGAAAGGCAAATTCATATATATAGAAGCATAATATTCAAAAGAAGCATTACTTTCTAACAGTATTTCTTCTCTGAGAAGTATCTGTTCCACCATAATCAAATTAAGATATTCTAGTAAGACAAGGACCAAACGTATAAAAGTTAACACCTGCCATTTGCCTGACAGTCAAACTGCCTTAAATCTCATTGATATCAATGCTAGGTGAGTGAGAAGTTTTGAGTTTCAAACCAGAGTATCAAATAAAAAAAAATTAAAATTCTACCATGATAACAAAATTAGATGAGCAATGGATTCTTGGTATCTATTAAAAAAAAAACCTCGCAGCTGATCATAGTAAAAACATCACAGACTTGGTTAAAAAAGGCAAGATAAGGACTTCCATGAACTGGAAGAGAAAAGAACTGAAGAAAAGAGGCTGGGATGAGGCAGGATGTAGGAACAAATTATAGAGGCAAGAATGAATTATATCACCCTTTGAAGGTGATATAATTCATGATACTAAGATTACAAAGCACTGGCCATTTAAACAAAAACGCAAAACATAGAAAACAAAACCACACACACACACAAAGGAAAAAAACCCCAACACAAACCCCCACAGTTCTAAGGAACAGTCTCTGCCAAGTATTCTTATAAAAGATTGCAATCTTAATGAAATGAAGCTTTTGGACATCCAACTTCAAAGTAAATGAAAAGCGATGCTGGAAGACCTACATCTCAAATACCAAAAGGTTCATGCACTATATTACAACAAAAACAAAAGGAAGCAAACCCATTTGTATACCTCACACCACATTAAAATCCATGAGAAGACCTACACAAAAGTAATAAGGCAAATAAAATTAAAAAAACAAAACAAAAAAAACCCGCTAAACAGTCAACAAGCAGGGAAGTTACCACAACAATGATCAGGGTTAAGTCTGTGAACATACTTTTAACTGATCTGGCAAAAAGGAAGGTTGCAGTCATTGTGATGTTTTTCATCATTTCAGATAGCTGTAATTAAAGTAAACTTCAGAGAGTTACAGGGGATCTGATAATACCAAATGACTGGTTTTCATTTGTCATTTTGTTGTCCCAGGTCGAAAAGTGCAAAATAATATACTCAGAGGAAAAAATAATCTAGCTATTAATACACAACGATGAATTGAAACTAGTCATGACTACTTACAAAAATGATTTCAAGATTACCACAAGCAAACAGTTCAACTCTCAGCAGCAAGAAGCCAGAGAAAAATCTCAGAAGGTATTAGAACAGAGAAAAAACAGGGAACATTCTGCTGTGATGCACACTGCATATAATTCTGGCTGCTCCATCTCAAAAAGGGGAAAACTAGAAATGGTACAGAGTGGAATGACAACAAAAGGACATGTTTAAAACAAATGAAACTGGGTTTTTTTTGCATCAACCGATCACACGCATGGAAAATGCAGGTTAACTGCACAGAACTTGCTGCTGTGAAACACTATGTATGACACAGATATTTATAAATTAGTTCAAAAAGGCAGCAAATTCACCTATAAATAGTTTGATGTTGCTATTCACAGTGCAATGTAGCTTCCATCTCAGACAGCAGCTAAACAACTGTCTGTCAGAAATCTACTGCTAATATTTCAGTGGCTGACAGAATGCACCCATTTCCTACACTGTTCAGTCAGCTGCTGCTGCTAGACACTGATAAAGGCAAGATGCTGGATTAGATGGACATTTGGTCCAGCAGAGTATGTTAGTTCTTATGTTTAATCACACTGAGCAGCCATGCTGGTGTATGTCTTGGTTTGTTTTGGAGGTTGGTTTTCTGGTAAATAAACCAGGCTATAATTCAAGCACATAATGTTAAAAGAAGAAATTACAACTTCTGAAACAGAAATTAAACTGGTTTATGCTTGTTGCAAAATGTAATGCAACACTGAAATAAAGCCATGAGCAAGTACTATAGAGTTTTTTTGGTTTTATATAACCCAGACTGCTGAAAAATTCTCCTCCAAGCCCCTCACCAGTCAATGTGACAATGCAAGGAGACTCAGGCAGTCCCTCCTAACTGAGAAAGACTCAGAAAGTTGGAAAGCAGCACTAAACATAAGCCATGGATATTTGCTGCAAAAACTGCCAAAACCCATTTAAGACTGGCAATGATTTGGCATCCTCCCAGCTGACCAGAGGAAACATCTCCTAAACCATTGGATTCAAACAGAACATGTAGATGAATGTCTGACTTCTCTGAAAAAAAACTGAACTTGTGTCTTGGAAGAGTGTAGGATGCTCTCCCTTTTAATAAGGAAGTCTGGGTGAAAATGTACTACTGTCACAGAAAATACATAAGCTCAAGCTGAGGCCCAGGACAAACACCAAACAGAATTCTGCAAAAAGTACTGCTAATCCTGGTAGAAAGCACTGCCTAAACAATTTGGTGAATGTCTGCCTTGTCATCACTGTCAGCTTCCTTCTCTTCTGACAGATGAGCTTTTGAAGATAGCCAAACTGAAAGTCATGTAGGATAAACAAGCAGGTCTCAATCTGTGGGAAACAGAGAAGTTTCATTTTCTAGAGCCCAAAATGACAACAGGTTTGGAAAGCAAAGCAAGTGTCCACTATGTAATACCTTCCAGTATTGCTGTAGGCAGTAAGATGAAGTTGAACATACCCAGTAAGATTATCATCCTTACCAGGAACAAGCAAGTATCAAGGATAAAAACATGCAAAGAAACCAGAAACAACTTTATGAGCAGCTTCATAAACTTGCGGATATTGCCTCAATGAGATTATTGCTCATCTACACTGTTCAGAGAGCTGACCATGATCCCGTTTATACGAGAAAGATCCAGTTTATATAAGAAATCTCTTAAGTCACATAAAAAGACAAGAAAATAAAAATTTCAGACTATGTTATTTTTTCCCCTTCATTTTACATAGGAGCTATTATAATTTTGTTATTTAAATAACCTTCTCCTTACAGAATCACATAGGTTTGTTTGGAGTTCTTTCATTTTGTTTTTCAGGGGGAGTTATCATCTAGACCAGTAATAGCACTGAAATTGGTCCAGCTGAAAGTAAACAGCAACACAATGCCCTTGTCATCCTAGAGATCATTTGTGCAAACTACACCAGCAACAAATAGCACTACAAACTAACAATTCAAAGAAATTGGCACTCTTATTTGTAGTTGGGAACTTTTGATTTACCAGATGTTTTCTCACTCCATGCTGACATAGGTTCAATGTTTCAGGTTGAATTTGCTGATATCCCTGAGAGAAACACAAGAAGATATAATCTCGTGTGTGTTCTGAGTTTATTCATGCTTCAGTACTTCTGTTGCTCATCCATGGGGCAACATTTCTCTCTTCTCCGTCCCACCAGTAAACCCATCACACATGCATAATTTGTCTTCCTGATTCATAAATTGGAAAGTTTTCTTCTCATGCATGTCTCATTGAGAGCAAATGCTGGTATAGACATAGAAGAGCTCCAAACAATTCCTCAAATCTCATTCACATTTTCTGCTCCCAATAAAAAACAAATGCTTATCCTCTTGCTCTCCTCTCAAGTTCAAGGTGAGTTTCTGCTCTTTTCCCATACCTACCAATACTTCTTTAACTATTACACAGGAAAAACTCAGTTCATTCCCACTTATTCCAAAATGCAGGCATTTTGATTCCTCTTCCTCCCTTCACACACATTAGATTGCATGGAGATGGAGAAACAACTGGACGACTGTACGGATATCTCCAGATTTATGCCTATTTGCCTGCAATTCCAAGCCACTGGTCTTAGTGATGATGAAGGCTGATCTTTCCAGTGCAATCCAGCTCTCATGAGGTTGAACACTTCACATTTCCATGACACTTCCACACAAAGCAGAACTGCCTTCTTTTGCAGCAAAGAGAACAAGAATTGAAAGTCTTCTCTTGGAAGAATGCAGTGCCAGCCAACAAACACCTCTTTGGATCTCAGGCCTTTAATGCCAAGGCAATATACCCTGTCCTGAGATTTATTTCACAAACATTTCATTAAGCAGTGGTGATGTATGTGGGACTAATTGCACATGAATAGGAGAAGCATGCCAATCACTGTATTGTTAACACAAGAAGATACTCTCTGAAATTTCATTACACCAATCTATAAAACAAGACATGACCAAAACAAGAATTCTACTTCACAGAAGTCACATTGCGGAGTATGAGACGCAGTGGTTACTTAAGCTGCCTTGTGTTTGGCCTTGAAGCTGTCTCCACAGCTACGGAGTAGAGATGTCACAACATACAAATTGTTCAGTAAAGACACTGTACTAACACAGCTTACTGATGAAAGACAACTCCAGGCTTATGCAGAACCAGTCTCAAAACATGAACAACTCTAACGAAACATTAGAGAGGCACATCCCAGAATTTCCGTGTTCCACAAATACTCTAAGACACCAGCAGAGACCACCAGCAGTGCCACTAAGGGCTGTAGCTGGAGGTACTCCAGAACAAGAGACATGCATTTAAAAGATCACGATTCAACATCCCACCAGAGCCCAAGAGCTTAACAACATGGATAGTCACAGACACGGAGTTCCAACCATGAGACTCACAGTTTTAAGGGAGCCATTTACAGTAAACAGTGAGGCATATAACAAAATAGGAGCCATACTTTTCATGTTTACATTGGAATATAGTGCCCTTATTATGCAGCACTAAGAGTTAGTGGAAGCAACACTGGACCTAGCCAGCTGGGACAGATGCAGAAACTTGAGTATTGCCAACTGTGCTGATTTTTCACTTGGAAAAGGCATTTCTCCAAATTAACAGAACAAGATATCTGTCCCTGAACAGTACTCACTTGGGAGGATTGAAGAATTCTGCTCACATAAGCTGTACACAAAATACTTTTAACAAGCGGTTAAGACTTCAGCACTGACGACACTCGTTACTCAGTGTTACTTTTGCTGTGCACTGAACCATTCCACCCAACTAGATCTGTAAAATCCTTTGTACCAGACTCAAAGTGTGACACAGAAACAGTGATGGTATGCAGTAAAGTAACTGAAACCTCATTCGCATGCAGGACATAGACAAAGTACATTTGGGAGATACTTTAGAAACAATCATGCCTACATGATAACATGCAATTTCTTGTATTAATTGGAGTATATTGCAACAGAGCTAGAAAGGTATACAAAAAAAATTTCAACAGCAACAACCACCACCTTTCTTCTCTTTTTTTCACGTTCTGCAGAACTTAACTTAGAATTGTTTCTTTGCACCAGTGCTCACCCATGCAACTCAGATTGTACTGGATTTCAAATTCACATTTATTAATCATTATCTTCCCTATGTATCAGAA
This sequence comes from Rhipidura dahli, assembly GCA_013399225.1. NCBI lineage: Eukaryota > Metazoa > Chordata > Aves > Passeriformes > Rhipiduridae > Rhipidura > Rhipidura dahli. Next base: position 884,494 of record VXAC01003621.1, read on the forward strand.
GGTCTCCCATCCCCATTCAACCCTTTACTTTCCTTCAACTCAAGATAACCTAAAAAAATACATGCAACACTCAAAAAAAAAAAAAAAAAGTACCCTATTTATTTTGTACAACCAGTTTTACAAGAATCTCACTTCCTTTGGGACAACACTACCTATTTGTACGCCCCCCATACTTAATCAGTATGTCTGTTCTAGGCCCACTTTTGTTTACAACACAGCAACATTAAGGATATGAATGAAGCAGGCAGTTTTCTGGACTAAACACAAAAGTGAAGGCCTCTGTTCCTAGTTTAGGGTCTTCAATAAAATTACTGCAGTGCAGAATAAACCAATTTCTCTCTCTGCCTCAGTTTCTAATCCAAGCATGGGAATAATGTTACTTACCAGACTGACCTGTTATCTTTTAAGTAGAGCAGATTCTCGAATAATAACAAGCACACCTATACACCAGTGAATAAACTATGCTGATTCACAACAGCAGATTGCCTGGGCCAAATTCCATGTTGTATTAACAAGTCAACAGGAAGCACTCCAAAATTATTACACTGATGTGCTCTGATCTTCCTTCCCCTACATACCAGTCAGCTGGCATTCTCATTGCTCCCTGTACACAGGTATCAATCTCAAATTCGGTTTTTCCTTTCCCTTTTATTATATTCTCCCTCCTTATCCCCTAAAACACTTTTTTTCCTTCTTTCTTCTCCTCAAAAGAACACAAATGGGAACTGTAGCATCTGGAGAATGGTATTTGTAGCTGGGGTAGTCACACTCAGTGTGGGAGTACTGATGGTAGTCACTAATCTGAAAGGAAGAATTCAAGTAACCATACACTTCATAGTTTCTTTCTTCACAAAACCATGATTATTCAATACAAGTAAAAAGATTTACACACTAGATTACAAACATAACACTGAATCACTGGGCCAATCTAACATGGGATCACATAAGCATACAATTAGCATTTAACGGAAGAAAAGTACAATGGAAGTAGACTTCAAGAACACAAAGCGTCCAAAACAGTTTTACTCACACTGATTGCCACAGATTTTTAACTGATTGTTTAAGTTGGAAGAATAAATTGTAGGTTTATCTAATTTTAGCAGCTACTATAAGCAATGGAAAGGCATATCATTTTCAACCTTCACAATGCTGACAGAGAGTGAAAGGGTATCACAGAGCATGGTGTGATTGCACTTTCTAAACAAAAGGATTGGCAGTTTTAAGAAGGCTGTTGTAGCAGCCAATTATTTTCATTCCAGGCCTGGGTGCTTCACCCAGAGGAGAAGACAGTAACATGCTGCTGAGGGACATTCCTTCACATCCCCTAACAGTAACATCACAATATTCTTCTGCTCTCCTGGTGTCCACTGATTCCCATATATACAACAGCCCTACTCCAACATTGTCCTAGAAGATGGAGCAAACCACCACATGGCAAGAAGACTTACCATAACAGCAGAGACTACGATGAGACAAAACAGTGTGGAGCATTAAATTAGTACTGCATATGCCAGTATACATTTATATATGCCAATATGCAGTTGTATCAAGACCAGCACTCACACTACTGTGGTATCAGTGTAGTGCCCATCATTATGGAGACTGCTTTGCAAAGCTACTCTTTAAACAAATTCTGTTGCTTAAAAATTAATGTCCAGATTTTTAATGATGCTATTGGTGTACTAGGAAAGATGTTTAAACATATCTCTCTATACACAGACACATACACACACACAAATTCTCATGCACTCCTCTCATAACTTTGTCCTTACATATTCCTCTCCGTGCCATTTCAAGAACAGGGTGGGGTTTTTTCCCTTTTAAATCGTCTTTGAGAAAAATCACAGCTCCTATCAGTTTAAACTCTGGTTATTGTCCAGTGGGAGGTTAGGAGGGAATCAACGAGGACCAGTAATCTACAAGAATATTTATTGTATGATTTTAAGTCCCTTTCTAATACAACTTCTGATCCCCAAGAAATCCATGTGAGTCTTACTGCCTGCTGGAATACCAAAGAGGTGTCATAGGTGAAGGATTAAAATGCATCCTGAATATTTGGGAATATAGAAAAATTATGTTTAAAAACACAGAGCTAGTATTTAATTTCATTTCCCAATTTATGCAAGAGTTTCTAAAGAAATGGCAGGAGCTTCTGGTGTACCTCAGAGAAAAGTACAGGCATGTCTAATATATAGTACTTTCTACACACAAACAGGGATTTAATAGATACCTGTGCCCTTCCTTAGTTTAAGTTTTCAAAAGTCTTAGAGTAAGATGATTTATATACATAATAATGAAATCATCCAATATATTAATAATGAATTTAATATAAGAAAACCCCAGCATTTTTTAACAAAAACAACCATGGGCACGGAAGTGTAGATTAAGTTAGCCAAAGGAAGCCAGAAAGAAGGTCCCAAATGGTGAGGAATCATACAATTTTACCTTATTTCAGGAAGGAGCAAACTTAAGATCAGCATTTTTGCTCACGTAATTTTGAAGCAATGACAATGTCAATTCAATACAGCCTGAGGTATTTGAGCTGTCACTGCCCTATGCCCAACTAATCAGCTCTGTAGCCGAGAAAATACTGTTACTGCAGTAGGGCACTAACCAGGAACCTGCACCTAACAGGCAAACACCACCAGGTTTTGACTGACTGCAAAGACAGCAGCTCATCACCACAGAAAAAAGAATTTGACTACACCAAATACTACATGAGTTCATCAACAGCAAGGCATCCAAATACAATTTCTGCAAGAAGTAAGGTGGAAGAAGACATTCTAAGTCTTATGGGAAGAAGAAACTGCCACTCAGGGATGAGAATTATGGGAAGGCAGGACATGTTCATGTTTATTTTAGAGGTTGACATTCAAAATAAAAGTAAAGCCGGTGACATATGCCAAATTGCAGGTGGAAAATGAAAACTAAGTTTCTGATTCTGAAACGAGTTTCATAGTGACAAATCCACTGACTTCAGCCCAATTTTCTAAGACCGCAAAATAAGAGGTATGGTGTGGTGGGATTCCTCTTTGGGAGAGGAACTGCAGTTGACTCAAGGGCAGGTACCTGGCATTCAGAAACAGTACAAACCTTGCTAGTGCTTCCCAATTTATTTCTGACCAGAATGTACTCTCTGAAAGGGTAAAAAGGGAAGCTCAGGTAGCCACATCCTTTCCATTTGGGGTCACTGACAAAAGCATCCTTAATACAGCAAATTCATGCTACACATGACAATAGATTTACATGAAAAAGATGCTTATCAGAGACAATTACTGCAAGCTAAGCAGCAGTGAAATGGTATCTGCAGCTCCAGCTAGATGCAAATTACCAAAAAGCTTAATTATTAGCAATATAGGCCATTGTAGTCACTTTATAGAGTTATGAAAAATGTTTGTTAGTGAGGGTGGGGGGTTGGATTTTTATTGTGCTTTTAATTGGTTGTTTGTTTTTTTTGAGTTTTTTGTAAGTTCATCACAAGTCAGGTTATTCAAATTTCAGACCAAATATCTCAATGGGGACAGTTTTGTCACATTAGCAAGAGCGATAGAGACAAAAAGTATTCCTGGGACACATCAAGGACTAATTTCTGGCTTTCATGTAAAATTTTGTTGGGCTAGCAAATTAAGCAAAAGCCCTGAATAAATAGATTCCAAGTTCTTACAAAGCATTACAAGAGCTCAACACTAGCCACTTTTTAAAGGACTATCAAAGACACTAGTAGACAATGTACCCAGTGTGAGATCCCCCAGGGGTCAGCAGCAGCACCTTAAACAGGTGCCAGATTCTTCAAATTTTGTCTAGTGCTTCAGCCCTGCAAAATCCACATAAAATTATCTTTTGGGGGGGAAAGAAGTAAATCCTGGTACTCTCAATTCAGCTGTGAAGTTTCCCATTGCTTAAGCAGGACCACAATTTCTTCCCAGATCAGGACAGATTTGCTCTTATGAGATAAGAAATACTTACAGCAGTTTTTCTTTACAACTATGCATCAAACCCTTCTGTACATCCCTACTACTCACATTCCTTATCTAGAATACCCTGATACAGCAGCGTTACAAAGGGCACTGTTGCAGGCTCTCTAAGGAGGGTAAAACGTCCTTGAAGGACCAGATACATCATCTTTCCACTACATATAGATTTATCTTGGTTTCTTCTCTTGCCTGTTGTGTAGGCCCAATCAGCCAATGAAAGGGAATTTCATCTTTGCACAGCAACAATGTCAGCCTTTCTAATCATGTCAAGATACTAATAGTAACTATTTCAGCTAAGTGCGTGTCCTGTCAGAAATTTGCTCCACATGGGCTGTGAAGGGGCTGGGAACACGTAAAGAAAACTATATTACTGTTTCCCAAGTTCTTTACAATTACAGCATCTGTAAGGTTTTCGAGGAATCTCTTCACCTTTTTGTATCAGTTTTAAACTGAGAGTCAGCAACATACAGTGTGTACAATGTATCAGTGCTGACAAAATACAATCCCTGCCTCAAGGAAGCTATTACCACATAAAAGATGTCATATATATAATCTGTACAGGTGAAGGAGTGAGAAACTTTTTTTAGGCTTTGGGAGGGTTTTTTTTTGCACAACTCTGAAGCACATGTGAATTCCAAATCTATAATGAGCAGAATTTCTGGACACTTACTAAAAGAAGAAGAATTTTGTCACACAGACCTAGATATTAGCTAATTATGGTGATTACAAAGAAGCTACTTTCCAACATTAGAAGCTTGGAGGTCTTAATCCTGCTGCTACTTATACAGATTCTGATTTCAGGCATTCAACTATTCTAATTTCTGCAGGACTTAGTGTTAAATAACATGACTTCTTGCGAGACTGGAGTTATAATTAATTTCTCCAAAAACATAAAAACTGTTTATTTCATATTGGCTGACACTTAAATATAAGCCTTTTTATGTGAATATTTCATACAAACTGCAGAACAAAGAAACTGACAGGAGTCAGTTAAAGTTAAGTGTTCACTCACTTGAAAATAAACTGCATTATCCAAATCATGGCACACAAGATTACAGAAAATACTAAACTTGTTGCTGGATGAAAAACCAAAATCAAATTAATGTCCATGTTATCTTTGGCAAATCCAACTGAGATTGTTGTGTGAAAATGCACAATTCTTATGGGTCTAAGAAGAGTATTCTGAAAAGTTGCTATTCCTCTATCCCTACTTTGGAAACACTTCACATTCTTTGATGTGAATCTGATGTAAGTTCAAGTGCAGCAGTCAGGACTGAACTCACCTGACCAAAACTGCCAGATGTTCTCTGATTCTGGTTGCACCTGCCAGTACCTGTGTTTGTGACTCTGTGTCCCCTTGGGAACCAGCGCTAGAGTCACTAGCCCCCACAGCAGGAACACAAACTAGGACCCCTGCTCTGATGCATAAGGCAGCTATATCATCACTCACTCTCAAGAAACACAGCAGAGAAGTGAGTTCTCATCAGGTAAAAATGCTGTTAAAACTCCCTTTTACTCCCTTTTACTGTGTGAAAAGAAATCCACTGTGATCCACTGTCTTCCTGGCACCTGGAAAGGACAACATATCTGCCATACTGCCAGCAACAGAAATCCCCTTCTGCCAAATGTTTCCATCCATAACATTGCTTGAAAGATTAAAAATTCACAGAATATCAAATAAGATACTTGCTATCACAGATGAAGCAAGGCGTTAGTACAATTAATACATTTTTTGTACAAAAACACATAAGCAGTCAGAAGACTTCTTCCATTAACTGCTTTTCTCTAAACATATTACCCAACTACAAATCATCTTTGACTTGTAAATAAAAATACCTGACTGCTGCACAGGCTTAAGTTGACCAAGAACTGCATAAGGTATCAAGGACTGCATTCCTAGAATGTGACAGCATCTTTTATTCTTCACTCCAAATCCCCAACTTCTGCTCAAGAAAACTACAGGTCCCAGGATGCCTACGAATAGCACAATCCTGGCAGGCCATTGCAATAAAAACACAGCACTGCACACTGGGGCCTGTAGTTTCCACAAGCCACATTCTTACTCAAGATGAGACCAGATGTAGGCCATATTGCACACTTCCACAGGCCTGCAAACAACACACAAACACTGTACAAGGAGACTGCTGCTGGTAATCGTCAGGTAAGCTGGATCAATACCCAGTTCTCATATGTTGAAGTTAAGAAGCCAAAGATTTCTGCAGAAATAGGCATCAGCTAACCAAGAGTCCCTAAAGAATAATCAGCAGTTTGGCTACTTTCAAGCATGCATGGTTGGCTGTAGCTTTTTAATGCCTTTTACTGAAGTGCAACAAGAATTTATGGGTTTTTTCTCCCAAGACTGCTACATTTAATAATATTAAAGAGTACTCTTTCAAATAGCAATAGGAAAAGTATGTTTGGTGACGGGCATATTCTCCTGTCCAGAATTCACTTATATGGAAAGAAATTGCTCTCTCTCTCCATTTCTACAATGTGCTGAAGCAAGGGCTTGCCTCTCTTCTGAAAAGAAGTAGCTCTTAGCTGAAAATTAAATAGCTGTGTCTCAGTGTAGGCCTCAGAGAGGAATACGCTGTACTTCAGTAAAGGGAATGGCAGCTCCCCCTACCAGTCAGTTTTAAGAAGGTTTTAATCGAGGAAGGAAACAACCAGGGAACAAAATGAATAAGTCCTCCTTTTTTCTTCCCTCCCACTTCCTTGAGCTCTGGATTATTATTATTAAAACAATTAAGAGACAATAATATGCATATAAAATTCCATCTAAGTACTTATATGCTTCCCTAGTTCTCATAGTACAAGACAGTCTTCGCAGAATTTCCAGGCTAGCAGGCAGCACCTGCAAAAACGTGCAAAAGGAAAAGGCTGGGACAAGAGAAAGACAGCATCCCACTGCAAGAGAAAGAAATCGTGATGCTTCAGTCACCTGAAAGTCATCCTGATGCACTTCCCTATAGAGGCAAGAGGCCTCAGGAGCATCTAAAGGTTTTGTCAATACAGCAATGCTGTCCATAGGCCAGACAGCTGTTGCCATAGTTACTATCAGCCAGCTTATCAGAAAATAATTATTGCGATTACTCAGAAGTTTTGGTTAAAATAATTTAAAGCTTCAATAGGATACCACTAGATCTCTTCAATTAACTGTTTGCAACTACGCTGCCTTTGGGATCCACACAGTTAACTTGGATCCGCAGGGTTGAAGTGGAAGAGGGGAAGGAATCAATGTTCCTTCTCCCTTTCGTACTGACAGCTTGTATTTCATAGGCAGAAACAAGGAAGCTGAACCACCCCTAAGCCTGGCTGCTCTGCTAGAGTTCTCTCACAGGCCATCTTAGAGTCACAGGCTCAAATCTGCCCTCATTTGTTTTAACCATTCACATATCCATACTGCGATTCAAGAAACACACCAGCTACATTTTCAAAGCGTACTTTTAATTACACATGCAAAGGTAGAGTCCCTCACTTCAGAAACACGACACAACTTCTGTACCAAGTGAACTTTCTCTTTTGTCCTACAAGCGCAGTACTGTCAGGTGGAAGGGCAGAATCAGAAAACACACATTTTAAGAAATCAGACATTAAAAATGCATAGAAGCTGTATGAACGTGGCCTAGAAGAAAGCTCACATGACGCAGAGCCTCATAGCTTCTGTACCACTGATAGATGCATTCCCACCAATAACAACAAACATTAGGCTTGGGCTGGGGGTCTGGGGACAGAGGCGGCACATTTTTTTTGTGGTGTGCGGTTTTTTAAAGAATTATTTGAGCATACAGTCTCTAATCAAAGAGTGAGCATTCATAATGATAGCAAACAAGAAATCTCGGGCAAGAGGGAACAAATAATAGGTCAAACCATCCAGGCAAAGAGCTTTTAAGGCATGGGGTACTTGATAACTCCATCAGAGATAGTAAAATGGTGTGAACAATATACCAGAAAATAAATGCTGCAGATAAGCCTGTATCAAGCAGCACATTTTTTCCTCAAAAACCTGGAAAAATTGAAGTACTAAAACAAAAGATTCTGTGGCAAGCTTGGGGCTTTGTTAGGACAGTAGGCAGGGCAATTGTCTCAGACCAAAGGAAGGGACCTGTTAGAACTTTCTACAGCTATAAAAATTATTCTAGGGACAAGTGATTTTAACCAGAACCTCTGACTGCCATGCAAGTGCACCTTTCCTCAGCACTTAAGTACTTTTTAAAAACTCTTTAGATTTCTCTATGTTTTATATCCATTCTATGAACTACACTTCACTTTTGTGAAGTTTTGACATAATAAAAGCAGAATCAAACAAACTTTAAATCCTATTTTAACAATTTTAGTCCAGAGAAGAACTTTGTAAAGTGCAGGAGCCATTTAAAAAACTTATGAAAGAAACAAAGGGTTTTTTTCTTTTTTTTTTTTTTAATGAGATTGTATTTGCCACAAGGAAAAAAAAAGGAAAGCAAAATAAGAAAATACAAAGTTGTTCCCCCACCCCCTAAAAATGTAAATAAAGTTCTTTTTCTGCCTGCATAATGCATATCTCTACTACCAGCACAAGCCAGACACTGGCTTTGTGCTATACTGATCATGAAATATTAATGTAAGATACCTATAAAAACTATCCTTGTATACCCTCTATTTACAGGGTACAGAAGTAAGTACAGCCCTTTGCATTCAGCAGACATCTCAAAACCCTTCTGCACTCTGCCCCACCTTTCCACTATATGTTTTGTTCCTAAATAACCTTTGTGCTGTTAAAATACATCAGAAACAGGATGTGAGCTGCTTTCTGGCACAGAGTAATTGAACAAGGGCAATTCACAAACGTACAGGAGCCAGGCCTTTTGTAGAGTCTTACACTTCTAGAATACGGCTACACATGTGACTGCACAGTTTTGAGCATAAAGGGTGAAGGGGACAGTGAAGAAATATTATTAGAAGCTTAATACTACTTTTTTAGCACTGCCCCTTCTACACAAGAAGCCTCTCCTGGTGGAGATGCTTTACAGCTCACATCCCCATGAGATGGCCCTCCAAAAAGCAAAGCTCTATCACCCTATGAAGTTGTTTCTGGAAGATTTTAAATAAGTAAAACCAACAAACCTGAAACATCAGTAAAAAGGTTAGTGTCAGCAACACGTTTCTCACATGACATTCATCTTGAGTTTCTGGTACCCATGCAAAATGCCAATAACACATGAAATAAGATAGTCCATCAAGGTTCCTTCAAACTGGACTAAAATAAAAGAGAAATTTCCATTGCAAACAATTTCCAGTAGAATCAATTCATTTTACCAAAGAAAGTTCTTCATGGCTCTGAGAATAAGGATAAAGGAACTGAACAGCTACAATGTGTTCATTATAAACAAACTGCATGAACAACTCAAGCAATAGCCAGGCTCACTATCAAGGCTTTCCAACTGCACACAGAATTATACAAATTTTTAAGGAGTCAATAAAACACATCTTATTTTCTTAGAAAAAAAAAAGAAAAAGTCCATGAAAATTGTGTCCTTTGTAAGGATACACACCAAGGTATTTTTAATTTTTTTTAAGATCATAATTTCTACAGTGAAGTTTAATATGCACACACAAAAATCTCATGTCTAAAAAAAAAAAAAAGGTGGAATAAGAAAAAGTTAGGCCCAATATCTGAAACACAGCTGAAGTTGAATAGCCTACACTGAAAAGACATCTTTACAAAATCTAAACTTAAAGCAGAGCTCTCACTGTTGAAGCTGGAAAACACAACAGTACTTTTTTTCTAAGCAGCGTAAGTTTTAATTTCCTACTTTTGCTTTTTTTAAGTTTTTTGAAGGAAAGTTTTTTTTTATTTTCATTCCCTAAAGGAAGAAAACCACTTCAAATGGCTGCTTCCATCTACAAAACTAGTTCAGGATGCACATAGAAGAGAGCAAAGATTAAAAACTTTCAGGTAAAAATTTACAAAGACTAATGGCAAAACAATTATTAATAAAAAAAAGACTCCTCCACACAACATTTTGAATTATGCAACACATTAGCTTCATTAATAAAATGAAAAATCACCAAAACCCATAATGGGATCCACTCTAAATTTCCTCTTGCTCAGGTCATTATGGCTCAAATACTGGGATATGACATAGCTGACATCAATCTGGTGGCAAGTACTCTCAGTGAGCAAGCACCTACCTTCTGCTGGACAACGGGTCTCTTAAGACCTTGAAGACATACTCTGTACACGCTACTGGACAACATGAAGTGAATAGATAGAGTGGCTGCTCCATAATCCCTCTGCATGAGCTCAAACCTCTGGCTGATATAACTATCATAAAATAATCGCTCTATCATAGTGAAGTTGAAAGTTTTAAAAACATTTGAGAATCTCATCATCCATTTGAAAAATACAGTTTTAAAGTTGTATTTAGTGAGCTACAGAATTCCTTTCTAGAAAACAATAATAAAAAATGCTCCCAAAGAAAGTTTAATTTAGCTATTGTGAAGCATGCACATATATAAACAAAATTACCAAAGACTGTGCTTTTTCTCCTAAAGTATTATAATCAACTTTTTAAGTAATATGGGTAGTTATGCTTTTTTTTTCTTTAAGATCCTGTTCTCAGTAGTAATTTAATGTCACTATTTAATAAAAACTATAAAGTTACATTATACACAATCATCAGCAAGTTTAATATTAAAGTTTTGGCATTATATGTTAACCTGGTTGAAGTAATGAATTTTAGAATTTTAAGGACTTTTAACAAGACTTTGAAATGCATGTCATTTTTTTCACAAATGAAGCCTCAAAATAAGCCTCCCTTCATCAAAGTTAGACATTCCCCTGCTATGTAGCAGACCCAGCCTCACCAGCTAACTCCGGGAAATCACAGGAAAGCCAGAGGAAGCCAACATACAAAACTGAAACTAAGCAGGTGTCTTCATTGTTAGAAGTGAGCACAATGAGAAAAGGGGGGGGGGGAAGTAAACAGCCAAAATCCCTCTTATTTCTGATACCTGAAAATATACAGCTAAGCAAAAAAAGATGTATCCATCTACACATATGGGTGTACAGGAGTATCTATCCTTTAACCTGATAACTAGCAACAGCACAAGAAAATTTCCCTGGCCCAAAGAAGCCTACCTCTTCCTCAAGCCCTGCCATTACAGAGCGCACATCCCCACCTGATTTCTCCACGCTCAGATCCACCGTACATCACAGTACACAACTTTCTCGTGACACGCACGTTATTACCCCCAGTGGGACGTTTCTACATGCAGTCTCCGCAGTGAACAAAAGTTCATTGTCAAGCTCAGTGCTTGGGCCCAAACAAATATCCAAGAAGATAGAAGGGGGAGAAAGGGAGAAAGTGCTCCTCTGCAATTATAAGATTTGCAGGCAATCACCGTTAGTTACAATTAAAAAGTGGGAACAGGTGTAGCAGATATCATACTTTGATAGCTGAACAAAGAATATTACAGCACGTGACTGAAATGTGATGACATTTGTTCACCAATCGAAAACAAAAGCCACTCTCCAATGGCACTCTTTCCTCCACCCCCAAGAATTAGGAACTTAGAAATCTCTCCATATTGAAACACATCTGTTCATAGCCTCATTTTTTGACACTTGAGAAGAAGTTGAATGAAGAGCTCCATGCATTAATAAAATACGAATTCACCCAAAAACCTCAGCATACAAACCCACAAGCACCCACCAAACTGCAGAGGTGGTTGAGGAGAAAGCTCTACCGACAGTGAAGCATGGAATAATAAAGATCAGGAAAAAACAAAACACACATCACCACAAAAAAAAAAAAAAAAAAAAAAAAGAGAGAGAGAAAAAAAAAAAATCCTGNAGAGAGAGAGAAAAAAAGAATCCTGCAGGAAGGCAAGTGAAGAAAGGAAAGGAACACGCATAAGAGGACTACACCAAATGGCAGAGTCCCACATAGAACCCCACTCCACCTACACGGGCGCAGGAGGGAGGGAAACAAATCAAAATAAAGAATTGTCCGTGCCCAATGCTGGGGCAGGCGTGGGCACCCCCGGCCCCGTACCTGTGCGGGAAGGGCAGCCCCAGGGCGAGGGGGGCAGGCCCGGCTCCGGAATAACAAGTTGCTGAAGAAACGGAATTTTCCCGGCGCTGCTCGGGCCACAAAGACGAATGAAAGGAAGGAGGGAAAGAGAAAAAAAAAAAAAAAAAAAAAAAAAAAAAAAAAAAAAAAACCACCA
>VXAC01003621.1:898243-941139 GCA_013399225.1 Rhipidura dahli
TCGCAGGAATAGCGCACCCGCTCGCCGCGCGGCCGGGCAGGGAGGGAGGGTGTTCCCTCCTCCACCACCTCGCCGTTCACGCAGCGGGGTTGGCTTATTTATTTATTAACTTACTACTACAGTGCCGGGCGATGCTGCCATTTGCTTTCGTGCGACCGGCGGCGCATCAGCTTTCTCTGGTATTTTTTTTTTTTTTTTTTTTTCCCCCCCCCTTCCCTTTTCAATTTCCCCCCCCAAAACAAAAAAACACAAAAAAAAAAAAAAAAAAAAGAAAAGAAACACCAAAAAAACCCACCACCAACAAAAAAACCAACCGTGGTGAGTCAGAAACTTTCATGGGCAGGTTCAAAGCAGGGAAGTTAACACACCATGGATTCAAATGTTTCTGCGGTACTCGTTGGCGTGACAATCAAATGTACGTGACTCGGGCTTCGGGGGCTCCTCGCTCCCTCCCTCGCACCCTCGGACGGCTCCGGGTCCGCCTGTGCCGGCAGCTGGGGGACCACGGTCCCCCCGGTTCTCAGCCGCCGCACAATGAGCTGCTGGGGGCTGCCCGAACGCCAGCAGCCAACCCATGCGGGGTCAGTCCTTATCTGCAATACATTAGCTTAAGTTACAGGCATGCCGGCTTCTGAAAGTCTTCAGAGTCTCAAAAATACCTAAAACCTCGCTTTTCTGTCGGAGCCACCATTGCTAAAGCAGTGGGACATGTTCTGGACGCCGCGGGATTTGCATGAACTCTCACGAAAAGCCGGGGTTTGATGCAATGCAAAACTGATTTTTTTTTTTTTTTTTAATAGCCTCTTTCATCGCTTTAGTCCTTCGAAATGCTCGCAAGTTGTGAAGAAAAGTGTTTTCGTTATCTCTGCAAATGCTTCAGGAAGCCACGATGAACTCGTTATTATATTGTGAAACTAAATCCATAAAGCAGTCATGATGAGTAACTCGGGGACGAGTCGTAATTGGGCAGTAACGCGCAGTTTTATCATCTGGAGGATTCTAGAGGGCTCAACGTAAGTGAGAACGTATAGCAAGGTTTCCTCTCAACTGTAAAAAAATTATCTACTAAGCCATTGTTTATTTAATTATTGTTAATTCTCCCCTTCTTTTCCATCAATTGGTTGCCAAGTTCTGTGTGATTTAGTTGTGAACTTTGCAACGTTTAGTGCCCTTCTTAAAGCTGTAGCTCCTAGACTTATACAATTACGCAAGAAACTCAGGTTTATTTTTTTTAAATGAAGTTTCTAGCTTGTGGGTTTGTGGATGTGACCTTACAAGCACAAACCTTAAAGGCACAAAAAGGAAAAGGTATGAAGGAAATAGAGTCATCCAAAAATGCCTTTAATTTTTTAATGTCACATTGTTTGGGTTTTTCTTTTTGAGGTAATCTCTCCTACCTCATGTTTTTTGTTTGGTTTTTTTTTTTTTTTTTTTTTTTTTTTTTTTTTTTTTTTTTTTTTTGTTTTTTTTTTTTTTTGTTGTTGTTGTTGTTGCTGTTCATTTGTTTGTTTGGGGGGGTTGTTTGTTTAGGGTTTTTTTTGGTTTGGGTTTGTTTGGGGGTTTTTTTGCAAGCCAGGTATGATACTAAACAGCAGGGTTGACAGAGTGCAAAGAAAAGGAAAACACAGAAAATATATCTGGGTGCTCATCAAATAGTTACTGATAGGTGCACAGTTCACGGGATATCAGGTAAGGTCACATACACAAGACTACCAAAAATCTAGCAGCCATCACAGTAGATGTTTCAATATGTCCAACTGTGACAAGAAGTGTTATGGTTAGTATAACTAAGATATCACACCGTTTCTGATAAACATCTATTTTCTATTTATACTTATTTCTACTTCTGCAGCCTTTGAATAGATCAAGTGATCCTGGGATAAACTCTATTACTCAGTCAGATCTTGTAGCTTGCTTTGATTTTTCCTGTGTCTGGGGCACTGCCCAGCCCCCTCCCTCCTTAGCCCTCCGATCTCAAATCCATAATCAATTTTTAAACCCCCCTGAAAACAACAGCCCCAATACTCAGAATTTCCCTCCTCCACGTAAACTTTTACTACCAGCACTTTAAATTGTAGAGGCCAAGTGTTACAGCCAAGACAGCCTGGATTTTGATTTTACCTTCAATTAGTTTGAAGCAAGGAGTCAGCTTACTCTGAAAACAATCAGGCCAGAGTTGCTTTTGTCCTTCAGATTTTTTTGATAGAAGCACCAGAAAAATAAATAACTGAGTAAAGCCTGTTTATTTTACTGGTTTTTATCTTTCTGGTTAACAAGCAAGTTAAAAGAATCTAGAATGAGTGATTTAAGTGTTATTAGAGATTCGGCATGTTTATTTTGCTGAGGAGTCAATACACAGAGTTAGCCTAAAGTTTGTTTTTTAGAGATGAACTTTGGACAAAGTTCAAAGGAAAAATAATCATCAGCTGTTACTGTAGATGCACACAGAAATTTTTCATGGTTTGTCTTAGACCATGATGAGTATGTCACACACTGCCCACAGTGATCTTTGGGTCACGACCAGGTAGAATGGCTCAGACCATTTTCATAGAATCATAGAATCCTTTGGGTTGAAAGAGACCTTAAAGGTTGTATACCTTTCCAACTCCCCTGCCATGAGCAGGGACACCTTCCACTAGACCAGATTACTCAGAGCCCCATCCAGCCTGGTCTTGAACATTTCCAGGGATGGGGCATCCACAGCCTCTCTGAGCAACTTGTTTCAGTGCCTTGCCATCCTCGCAGTGAAGAATCTCTCTCTAACACCTAATCCAAATCTGCCCTCTTTCAGATTAAATCAATTATCCCTTGTTCTATCACTACATGCCCTTGTCAGAAGTCCTTCTCCAGATTTTTTGTAGACCCCCTTTGGGTACTAGAAGGCTTCTATAAGGTCTCCTCCAGGCTGAACAGCCCCAACCCTCTCAGCTTGTCTTCATATGAGAAATGCTCCAGCCTTCTGATCAACTCCACTGCACTCCTCCAGTCTCGCTCCAGCAGGTCCACATCACTCTTATGTTAGGGACCATAGAGCTGGACAAAGCACTCCAGCTTGTCATAAGATCCCATGAGAATGGAGGGACAGAATCCTCTCCCTCACCCTGCTGGCCACGCTGCTTTCTATGCAGCCCAGAATGCTGTTGGCTTTCTGGGCTGCAAGTGCACATTGCCAGGTCGTGTTGGACTTCTCATCAACCATCCTGAACTCAGCAGTTTAAGCCACAGACCTTGATTATCACAGATATGCCAAAAGTCTTTCCTTCAAAAACTCTGCACATGCACTACTCCTTCAGCAATGCTGAAGAGAAGTGGTTCCTGCTTCTGTGCTGCTTAGCTTCACTTCCATGTCAGCAAAAAGAGCCCCCATTTGTGTATGTGAAGAATTCACCTTCTAGTAGCATGAGAAGTGGTTTCATGTACAAAATGGAAAGCAATGGTATCATCAGAAGCACAGCTAAATGTTTGAATAAACTGACTGGTTTTGTACACTGGCTCTACACAGAGCTATCTACCATGATTTCCTTTCAGTGAAAGGAAATCTTGCTAGAAGCTTAGGAAAAAAATCCTCCTTTCCTTGTTGAGTCTTTGTGCACAAAGTTGATCCACACACCTCTGCCTCTGGATGTGATGTTTGTGCTGCTTATCAAAAGTCATAGTTCATTTTGTCTGGGTTTTCCACTTTCCGCTTGATCACATCACTCTGGATGCTCATGAAGTCCTCTTTGCCTAGTTTTTTTCCTAGGAGCACTTAGAAGTACAAGCCAAATCCAAAGCCTTACCAAAGTTAGTGGAAAACTCACAAAACTCAACAGGATGTGATGAGAACTTGTAAGCAGCTACTAGATTTTATTTCTCACTGTATGTTATTTCACCAGTTTGGGAGAATTTCAGAGAAAGTAGCACAGTCCATGTGAAGTATTAATGAAGGGGTTTCTCAAGAATAACAGCATTGCTAACAATTTTTGTACCAAGTGTTCAAAGGAAAAGGTTACATCATAACATGCTAGCTTTGCTGTAGCCAGCCCATCTTGCAGTGCTGTTTATTGAGAATACTTGGAACAAAGTCTGAGAAGATACTAGTTAACATGTAGAAAGAGTCTTCTTGCAACTTGTGTTAAAAAGATATTAGCAGCAAGAGCACTGACAGGTCACAGATTAGGCTGACAGTGGAGTAGCCACATAGCACTTTCTGTTCCCCTGGTTTTCAGCAACAAAACTACCTTAAAAACTAAACCAAGAGTTAGTCACTTGCCTATTGCTGTTTTGCACTGTGCTTTTGGCAGGAATGCTAGATGGCTACAAGTAAGAGGGGAGATAGCCTGCACAGCTTAAAAATGAAAGCCATAAGACCATTTCAGACAAGACATACCCCAGTCTAAGAAAACAGTTGGGAATCTGTCTTTCTCATCAGTGTTGAACACGGGGTTATCTCCCCAGCAGGATCCAGGCAAAGAGTGCCTTCTACAAGCAAATATCTTCCCCTTCCCGGGTCAGGGAAGGATAGGACATTGCTCACTTCCAGATGATAAGGAAAATCAACCAGACTGTTTAGGCCACCAGTTGGGGCCAGAGCCTGAAAACACTTATGTGCGTGAGGCACCCACCATTAAGGACATCAGCCTAAGTGGAAACTGTTGCTTAACACAACAACCTCTGACTTTGACTGTGGATTATTGCCTTACACAGGAGTTATTGCTTACAGCAGCCAATGAAGCAGACCCCTGATTACCCTGTCTCATCCCAAAACAACTTTCTTGCTTGTCAGCTGCCAGTTGGTCCACCAGGAGTGGTGCAGCCACAAATCTCACTCTCCTGATTGCTCTGCCTGGGAGGCAGCTAGGGTGAGCTAAAAACAGTCGTAGGAGTGCACTGCCCAGAATCTATATTCCAGTAAAAGTAATTCAACATTCAGGCTGCCCTGTTGCTTTTGTAAAATTCATGTTCTCCAGGCTGCCCTCAGCAGCTGAGCCAGGGAAGGCCTGTCATCACAGCACAGCATTGTGTCTGTAGTGGGATTTCACTGGAGATGCAAGCTCTTCTGAGGCTAGCCTTGAAAGGATGACTCTGTCCTGCTGTCTCTTCCTCTGATCACCTACTGCTTTGCTTATGAGAGATACTGGTTAGCTCATACAGAAAGTAGAGGACCATAACTCAGAGGGGGTAGCCTGGCCCGTTACACCAGAGAGCATGAGGAACCTGTGAGGACTCACCACTTTCTCATACCTGCCAGCAGTTCACAGAGCTCTTCTTCCTTGACTTCCTGCTTAGGCTTTCAGTCTTGTTAAGGTTTCAGTATGTAAAGCCAGGAAGTCCTTATCTAATCTGACCTCCAGCAAAACATTATTTCCACCAGTACTTCTCTATCAGATCTGCAATTAGGGGAGGCCAGAAATCATTTTACCCTTCAGAAGCCATTGCTTTCTTCTTCTGAAGAGGCATCTGCTTTCAGAGAGGCTGGTGATGTTGCTGCTTCCAGACTGAAGGAAGATCTGAGCAGCGATACTGTCTCTGGGAGTCAAGAGGAATGGGTTTCCTTGCCTTTTTTTTTTCTTTTCTGCTTAAGTAGAAGTGAGCAGTCATAAAGGAGACATTGCTCATGGCTCTCAGGTGGCTGGCCGGGCTGACTAAGCATGGTTTCGGATCCTGTACACTGTTTAGAATCACAATGAGCTAGAGATTGTGTGCCAAGATGCAAATGGTCCAGGGAAAGGATCCTCATTTTTAAGCCAGCAGTATGAAGTATCCTAGAAGCAATTGCAGTTCCATTATCAGATAAAAGAAACTGGTTTTGACTCATGGTCCTTTTTGTTAAAAAATATAATGCCCCCTAATTCACGCTGATTTGTTGTAATGCTGGTCACCCTACTAAATTTTTCAGCTGGTGATTCTTGGACCATTAGGGATATCTAGTCTCCATCAAAATGCCCTTTTCCAGATGTTTTCAGAAGAATTTTCCCACTTCTATTTTTGAGGAACTTGGAGGAAAAAAATGTAGAATGGGAAAACCATGGATGGAAATGAAACCACTGAGCATGTGTTCAAGGACTGCTGAAAGGAAATGACAACTTTTGTAATGAAGCATTCTGGTGTGTCACTAACCTGATAAGCAAGTAGAAATGTAGAGTGGTAAGCCAAGGGCATGAGCCACAGAACAAGACAGCAGCTACCAGGATGTCTTGCAGGCATATAGACATCTCAACAGCCTTCCACATGTGCAGAAATCAGACATTGTGACAAACAGCATCCCCCCCCCAAAAAAAAAAAAGTCAATTTCTGTAAACAATAAAACACAGTGGAAGGGACATCATGTCCTTTTAGTCCTTTTAGATGTCAGTGGTCATTTTGGCACTTTGAGAAAAGACATGATAAAGCATAGTCTGCTCCAAAGTCCAAGGAACATACTATGTAAAAGGTCAGTAAGGGGAGAGGCAGGGAATCTGCATCTTTTCTTAGGACAGAGGACCTAAGAAAAACTACAGGATGGTGATCATTCCAGGAAGTTAGGTACTTCAAATAAAAATACTAATTGTAGTTTTCTAAAATATTTCCATAAATTTGTCCCCTGAACCCTTCAATATCACTAGATATGTAAACAGCCTGGAGTTTGAGTGGACAGAACATCTGAAAAGTAATTCAGTTCTCTAAGTATTTACTAGACATATATTTGAGCCACTAGTTTGGGACTACCAGCTGACTAGCATCTTGTCCTATAGAGTAATATAGCAAGAGCATCAGTGTTTGAAAGCAGTAAAAAAGTAGTAAGCTTTGAGAAGTATTAAACTAATGGAATCTTGTGTATTTACTACAGCTTGCTTTGACTTTACCACACTGAAAAGTAGCCCAGCATAGGCACAGGGACAAGGAAGGGAAGATGAGCTGTGAAACAAGTGTTATGGAGGGATGGGGAAGGGGAATCTAGGAGCAGAGCTGTGCCTGGCTTTGCATGCTAGAATAAGAGTTAACAGTGACTCAGTGGACAGAAAGGTCAGTGCTAGTACAGGTATTCAGAGTGAGTTTTCATGGCCTAACAATAAATAGTGTTAGTCACCTCTAGATTATCTGGGATTAAGTGTATCATGGATAAAGATACCCCTGAGGTGACTGATGCTGAATTAGCATGGGCTTGCTCACATCGCACTGTGCCACACAGCATTGCATCGTCTGAGACACTGTGGTCCCCCTGCCCTGGAGTCACCAGGAGTCACCAGTCCTTCCCGATGGCATGACACCTCCTTCTCCAATCTTCTTTGGCTTCCCTGGCTGTTTCTGGGTTTCTGCTTTGACTGTGTTATCTTGTCTTGTTGCCTTCTGGGAAAATCCAGACTTTAACGTGGCTGGGTTTTGAACGGAGTGAGAAGGGGCAAAGTAAAGATCAAAAAAAGTCAATAAACCTGATGGACAGGGGAGGCATCTGCACAGCGAGACAATGCCCTTTTTATTTAGTCATGTCTTACAATACAGCTACCACATCATAAATTCAGAGACACATGTTTGTAGAGAGAGGTCCTCACAGATATTTTATTTTTAATTGATTTTAATATCTTCCACTCAAGTCTTCTGTTGTTTGAGTGATAGGCAAGTTGCAAAATATATCACTCAAGACTTAGGGAATTGGGCAATTAAACCTGTTTGGGTGTTCTTTGTGTTCAAAATTGATTAATAACGGTAAGATACACCAACGTCGTGCTTTTCAGTTGAAAGACAGTTAGATAATGTCAATAAATTCACAAATCTCACTGGCATTGCTTCCCTATACAAAGAGTACACATAAGCATAAATGGGGTTTTTTTCTCACTAGGAGGAACAAAATGAAAAAACTGTTTCTTCCTAAACTTTATTAGGCTATCAAGTGGAAATCATAGAATCATAGAATATCCTGAGTTAGAAGGGGCCCACGAGGATCACTGAGTCCAATTCCTGGCCCTGCACAGAAGAGCCCCCATAATTGCACCATGTGCCTGAGGATGTTGTCCAAAGAGTTATTGATCTCTGTCAGGCTTGATGCTGGGACCTTTTCCCTGGGGAGATGTTCCAGTGCCCAGCCACCCTCTGGGTGAAAATTTTTTTCCTAGTATTCAAACTAAACCTCCCCTAACACAGCTTCAGGCCCTTCCCTTGAGTCCTGTCACTGGTCACCAGAGAGGAGAGATCAGTCCCTGTCCTTCCTTTTCCCCTCATGAGGAAGCTGCAGACTGCAATGAGGTCTCCCCTCAGTCTCCTCCAGGCTAAACAGACCAAGAGACCTCAGCCACTCTTCATATGGCTTCCCCTCCAGGCCCTTCACCATCTTCATTGTCCTCCTTTGGACAATCTATAATAGTTTAATATCTTTTTTATACTGTGGCACCCAAAGCTGCCCCCAGCACTGGAGGTGAGGCTGCTCCAGTGCAGATCAGAATGGGACAATCCCCTCCCTTGCCTGGCTGGTGATGCTGAGCCTGATGCCCCCCAGGACACGCTTGGCCCTCCTGGCTGCCAGGGCACTGCTGACTCATGATCCACTTTCTGTCAGCCAGGATGCCCATGTCCCTTTCCCTGGCACTGCTCTCCAGCCTCTTGTTCCCCAGGCTGTCCACACACCCAGGGCTGTCCCATCTCAGGTGCAGAATCCGGCACTCTCCCTTGTTAAACTTCATACTGTTGGTGAATAACCAGACCTCGGATTTGTTGGGGTCTATCTGCAGGGCCTCCCTGCCTTTGAGGGAGTCAGCACCTCTTCCCAGTTTTTAGTATCACTGGCAAACTTACTTAGTATGCCTTTGACTCCTGCATCCAGTTCTTTAATGAAGATGTTGATGAGCACTGGCCCCAGGACCAGTGAGGAGCCCTGCAGAACCCCACTAGTGATCAGCTGTCAGTCTGATGTTGCCCCATTCACTGTAACCCTTCATGCCCAACCTGTGAGTCAGTTTCTCACCCATCACGTAAACATGACGTGTTTATCCTGCTCTGGAAGGATACTGTAAAAGTCAGTATCAAAAACTTTACTGAAATCCAAAAAGATTAATTCAACTGGCTTCCCTTGATCAACTGGGTGGGTTACCTTGCTATAAAAGAAAGCGAAGTTTGACAAGCAGAAGTTTCCCCTTATGAACCTGTGCTGATATCCATGTTGTCCTTCAGATGTTTTTCAGTAACTCCCAGAATAACCTTCTTCATATGATTATGCCATGATTTTCAGGTCATGACAATAATGACATGACATAATTTAATTAGTTTATCTTGCAGTGGACTTGGAAATACCATATGGAACTTGAATAGAAGACTATGATTGTTTAAAAACATTGCAAAATTCCAGGTCACCTTAGTCTCACTGGTAATATCAGTGGGGCTCCTAAAAAGATGCACTCAGTGCTTGCCATCAGCTAGGTAGTTAAACAAGGAGTTCGGTGTTATCTGAAGTGTATAAATTTCAATGGGAGTTTGTATTTTGTCTATTTATGAAGCCATTATGTGCCCACCCCCTCAGAGCAAGCTGAAGGATGTTGTTTCGAAAAGGATACACTAGAATTAGAAAGACAACAGAAGGGATAGGGAATAACTTTCACCTTGAAGAAAAAAATCAACCTCAGGACTAGGATGTTTCAGATGAAATAAGAGAAAATTGAGAGGGAACATAAGAGGCCTGCTAAAGGGAGAGCAGCATGGAGAAGGAAAATTGGGAGCAATCGTTCACCATCGAGTTGCAAGAGTAAGTGGCACTGAGTGAAATGATTAGACAGTATTTAAAACAAAAAGCAAGACTTTTTTGCTCAATGCATAATCACATTTGGGACTCATTGGTGCAAGATTTCATGGATCCTGATAGTATAAATGTGTTCAGAAAGGCATGAAACAAATCTACTGAAGGATGCAACCAACATCTGACTCAGCAAGCACTTTTACCACTGACTGCCAGAGGCTCACAGGGGGAAGATCCTTCTGGATACATCCCATTTCTTACAATCTCCTTAAACATCTGAGTTGGGACATTTTCAGAGAAAGCCTGCTCTAGATGATCCACCTTTGGTTCCTTCAGTACTGTTATTTTTATGAGTTCAAGAATAAAGGAAGCAGTAATATTTCAGTGAAGGAGAAAAAAATCAGTGTAAGAGGCTTCTGTATTAATGGGTGCCAGTGGTATATAAGCTTTACTCTTCACTTGAATAAAGTGAAACTTCTTGTACTGTGGGTTGGGTTTTTTCCTTCTGAGAATGAAAACAGGCCTTACACTGTCATTCATATCCCATTTTTTGGAATGGAACACAGCTTATCTTTTTACAAAAACACTGTTCTGAGTGGAGTCACATAAAGGGGCTGTTTGAAAGTGTGGAGGAAATGGACTGCACGTCCCTACTAAACCAAAATGGCTTGATCCTTGGTCTCCACCCCTGTTCCCAGGCAGCCAGTCCTAGGCAGGAGCCTGCTTGGGGATTGCCCATTGGTGCTGGTGCCTGGTATGGCTCTGCTGGGCCCCTGTGGTGGGTTTGCAGCCATCCACCAGCACACTTCCATCCCAACTAGCCTCTTTCCTGGAGAGGTGGAGACCAGAGCCAACTCACACAGCAGCTTCCACTAGGGGCCACTGCTACATAGAGGAGGAAGAGGAGGAGGAGGAAGAGAAAGAAGAGGGAAGAGTTCAGAAAGCAGCAGAGTCTTGAGGATTTGTTTTCAGGCATGAGTATCTCTGTTTGTAAATGGCTTGGTGAATGTGTACAAAGTACCACTGTTGCTGCTGAGGTGCTCAAGAGAAAAGGGATGGCCACTGGGAGCTGCAGGAGCTGGTTTGCTTCCACCTCAGATGTTACTGGCAGGCACTGAAAAGTCACCTCTCTTTCCAAACCATTTTCCCTGAATCATATAAACTTACAAGGGTAGTGGATCCCTTATTCCTGAGGGAACATCTGAAGGTGAAATATTGAATGCACAGCACTTCAGAGAGGAAGCAATGCATGAAGTTCTATTTACAAATATCTGTATGAAATTTGAAGCTTCCAGTTTGGACCTAAAGAAAGGCTTGTGTGCCTAGAAGCTTGCTCGTGTTTTTCAGCAATACTAGTTGATTTCATAATATATATGTATTACCTTCTCAACTTGCCCTTCTTTATCCTTAGATCGTGGCAGCAGCAGCACTACTAAATATAATATTGAGACTTGGCAAAATATATTTTTAACTCCCTTGTTTCACATGAACCATGTCTTCCCTTGCTTGCATGGGATACTTGCAGCTTTCTAGAGCTTCACTATGAGCAAAACTGAACTTGGAGGGCCAGAGAGTAATTATATCAGTGGATACTTTTGGGGAAGTCACTCAAAAGTTTAAAATTCTTTCAGGAATGCCTCCTGGCAGAAATGAGAAAACGATATTAATCTTGATGTATAAAATGAGAGACCTCAAATTCTACATGTCCTCATGGAGAAGAAATGCCTCCTCTACAGAGTTAGGGAAATATTCAAGGAAAATATCAAAATACATAAAACCATTTCCAAACCACCGCACACCTCAGCAATTCAACTTGCACTCAGAAGAGAAAGAAATTAATTATTCCCCAGAAACAAATGTTTTTCTGCTATTTGTAAAATGCTAAGGGATAGGAAGTTAGTCCCCTTCTATCATGGAGTCCTTAGAGGGGATCAAATAGCTTCTGTTTATTTATCTTTACTAGCATAACCGGCTGTCAGTGGATTATCTCCTTCTGTCATCGATACGGCTTCTTTTCACCATCACGCAGCTGCAGGAGCAGCAGAGATTTTTTTTGTTTCCTGATTTTTGGCTTGTTAGTTAATTGTGTCTCTCACTTTTGGTTGAGGGAGTGAACTGCTTGGTGGGGAATCTGCCCCTGAGGCTAGTCTGTCCTGCTTCTCTGCTATGCAACTGAAAAATTTAGACTTCGTCTTTGTTTCAATGGTGAGAATAAAATGGTATCATCAGATAGATAAACAGTAGTGTCATTTTGCACCCTCTGGCTCAAGATACAGCTGCCCCATAGATGTGCTTTGAAATGATACAGGCATGGAACTCATGGTGGGAAGTGGGGGGATTTTCCACTGCAAGGTTGAATTGTCCCAGATGTACAATGTTTGCCACAGTACTGCAGTGTCAACACCTGATTTAGATGAGAAAGATTTGGAACTGCACACATTTTTTGGCACAGTTAAGGAAACGACTGACTATTTCCACCCCTGGAAACTTAATATACAGCATCAGCATTAACAAACTCCAAACCTTAGCTCAGTCTGAATCTGCATGCAGAGAGAGAAAACATGCAACTGTCTTTCTGCTACTGCCACCCCCAAACCTGGGATTAACATCTGCAGGGGGGATACGCCTGTGCTCAGCAGAGACCATGCAGCATTAGGATTATTCAGATATGGGTCTTATCTTCACCTGGGAGAAGAAACTGAATACAGTAATAAGGAGTCCTCCACATTGCCAAAACTTCTTTCTGCAGTACCACGGTTTAGTGCATGCAGGAATCTCCTTTCTATTGACTTCAGATTGGATCATCTCTGGCTGGACCACTTTGAGGGAGACCCCAAGTGATGAGGGGTGAGAAGGGTGCCTGTGATATTTTAGAGGACCTAGGATAACTCAGCTGCGTGTGGGCTGGAGCAGGGTGCTGCTTGGGTGGTACACCTGCATTTTGAGTGGTCCACAGTAATTTGAAGGCTGAGGTTCCTTTGCGTTTTAAGGTGGGTACAGGTCACTTCAATTAAAGGGGGACTGAGATGCTTCTTTTGGGACCAGCTGAAGTTACTCAGTCCCAGGGATATGGATGATGCTTCAAGAAAAACACTTCATACTGCCACAGTTCAGAAGTGTCCCTTAAGCCTCCATTTGGGGTGATCTCAGTTTGGCATTGACAGGATGCCTCAGATTCACTGCAGAGCATTGATTCTGTCAGGGGCACATAGAGGGCACTCAACATTCAGGGATGTCTCCAGATCTGAGTTCATTGGCCTCAATGTGCCAGTACTGATGTTAAGGATACAACCATCTAGATGAGGAGTTAGCTTAAGGAACATCAGTTTTTGAAATGCAGGACTTTATGATAGAGAGGGTACCAGAGAACTTCAGTTTGTGGAGGAGAGATTGCCCAAGGGCACATCCATGGTGCTGCCAGGATACTTGGGTGTGGTGGGTATCAGAAGGGCAGAGCTTGGATGTCTCTGGGTATCTGGATCTGGGAGGGTACCTTGCAACTTAGCTGGAAGATACATATGGTGCTGAGCACCATCTCCCCTGTGTCTCTGGCTTCTTAATTTGGGAAGATCCATTATGCCTTCATCCCCTGTGAAATCCCTGGTCCAAACAGTACTTCTGGCAACATCTGTGCAGTTGGTGGGAGAAGTGTAGGAAAACATTCAAGTCCAAATTTGTATGGGCTTTCTGTGTCTACACTCAGGCCTAGTGGGGCTTGGCCAAGGGATGGTAAACACAGGCCTGTGCAGCATTCTTGGGTATGGCAAACCAGTGGTCAAAGCCAAGCCAGTGGTTGGTGTTGCATTAGTTCCTGTGCTGGAGAGCAAGATGAGGGCTTGCAAGGTACAGTGAGGCTTGGAAAATGTCATGGTGAGGTACTGTCCTTCCTGAGAGGCTTCTTCCTCTAGAGGTCTGATACTATGTTCAGTTTTGGGCCCCTCGCTACAAGAAAGACATTGTGGCACTCGAGCAAGTCCAGAGAAGGGCAACAGAGCTGGTGAAGGGTCTGGAGCACAAGCTGAGGAACAACTAAGGAAGATGGGGTTGTTTAGCCTGGAGAAAAGAAGGCTCAGGGGTAACTCTATCACTCTCCACAACTACCTGAAAGGAGGTTATAATGAGGTAGGGGTCGGCCTTTTCTCCCAGACAACAAGTGATAGGACAAGAGAAAATAGCCTCAAGTTGCACCAGGGAAGGATTAGATTGGATATGAGAGAAAAAATTTTCACAAAAGGAGATGTAAAGCATTGGAACAGACTGCCCGGGGAAGTGGTGAAGTCACCATCTCTAGAAGTGTTCTAAAAACAAGTGGATCTAACATTTGAGGACATAGTTTAAGGGTGAACATGGTTGTGGTTCTAGGTTGATGGTTGGACTTCTTTATATTAAAGGTCTTTTCCAACCTTAATAAATCTATGATTCTATTATGGTTCTATGATCTTCCAGCCTTACCATTTGCAGCTCAAAAGCAGAGCACCCCAGGATGGGGGAAGGTCTGCCATCAATAAGGGGGTTAAAAGAGAAAAAGAAACCCTCACTTTTCATAATTCAGATCAAATATTTGGATCAGAACAGAAGGTCAAAAGATATTAGGGATGTCTGAATATGGGAGGGGACCAGAGACCATGATAGCAATGGCTGAAAATGAATAGAGAATGGACATGTGATGGGCATGCACAAGGTGCAGGGGGTAGTCCTTTCTTTCCTTACACATTTCTGTCTTTTTCCAAGAGAGATTGTTTAATCTTCACCTTTTTCATGCTGTAGTTTAGGATTACTGTTGTCTTTTATTTTCTAGCTACTTTTTTTCCTCATGGACATACCTATTTTAGGATTTGAAGGTTTTTCTATTTCTTCTTTTCCCCCTCTCTTTCCCTTCAGACCTAAATGCAAGAATACTTCTGCCATTAATTAGTCTCCTCCATGAAATCTCCCTTCTCTTCTGTCTCCTAATGCATATTCTCTCTCACATCCTTCTGCTTCCCCTTGCTCTTGTGTATGCACTTCCCCAGCTTCCCATCTCTTTCCCCCATCCTTCCTAGACATTTTTCTTTCCTCTCCTTTTTGCTGCCCGTATCCCAGTATGTCCCTTCCTGCTTTCCTCATCCTCCATCCTCTTCCTTGCTCTCTTGCAACTTCCCTGGCTTCCAGATTTCTCTTCCTGCCAGTGCCCCTCTCCAGCCCTAAAGTCTCCAACTCTCACTCTATTTGTGGGAAGACCAGCTTGAGATAGCCTGTGAGGGTGACAAATCTGAAAAGAAGGACTTACAATGAGAAATCAAGAAGAACAAGCCACAGGGAAAGCTGAAGCAGCAAAGTGTGTAGGAAGAAAGTTAAAGAAGGTAAATGAGACCAGGGAGGCAAAACCAGAGAGAAGAACTAAGTCACAAAAACTCTCAGATATGGTAGGGGGAGAGAAAAAAATAAAATAAAACAGCTGGAAAATGCAGTAGAAAAGATAAGGCTATTCCTAGTTATCTAGCGCTGTGACAATGAGTCAGAATCAGCGAGTTTCTGGTCTCCTACTCAAATGTAAACAAATATTCCTTCATCTTCATTGCAGTGGTGCCCAAAGGGTGCCCATCACAGAGCACAACAGATTTATTTGCACACAAGAGACCTCGCAACCCCAGCAGCACTTTTGCTGTAAGGCAAAGTCAAAGAGAATGAGGAGGGTATAGCACACCTGCAAAGCTTTCAGGTGGGTGTCAGGCTGGGGGTTAATAACTGGTTGAGGTTTTCTGGGGGTTTTTTTCCACCAAACATGAAACACATGAAGATTACCTGCTGGGAAGATTACATGGTCTGACCTACTGGAACATTGCTCTGCAGAGAAGGAACTGTGGGTCCTGGTGAACAACAATCTCTCCATGAGCTAGTAGTGCCTTTGTGAACAAGAAGGCCAATGGTATCTGGGGGGGCATCAGGAAGAGCATTGCCTGCAAGGTTGAGAGAGGTGATCCTACTCTACCCAGCCCTGATGAGGCATCTCTTGGAGCACCAGGTCCAGTTCTGGGCTCCTCAGTACAAGTGAGACATGGAACACCTAGAGCAGGTCCAGTGGAGGGCAACAAAGATGATTAAGGGACTGGAGCACCCCTCTTACGAGGAAAGACTGAGACAGTTGGGCCTGTTCAGCTTTGAGAAGAGACAACTGAGAGGGGACCTCATCAATGCCTATCAGTATCTGAAGGGAAGGTGTCAGAGGATGGAGCCAGGCTCTGCTTGGTGTTGCCAAGCAATAGAACCAGGGGCAAAGGGCAGAAACTGAAACACAGGAAGTTCCACCTGAACGTGAGAAACAACTTTACCATGTGGGTGATCAAGCATTGTAACAGATTCCCCAGAGGGGTTGTAGAGCCTCCTTTCCTGGAGACACTCAAAAGCCATCTGGACACCATTCTGAGTAAAGTGTTCTTGGGTACCCTGCTTGAGCATGGAGGTTGGACTAGATTATCTCCAATGGTCCCTTCCAACCTTCCCCATTCTGTGAAGATACCTGCCCAAAGGTGAGCCAGTGTGGCCACTCTGGCAGGAGAGCCTGGTCCTCGACAGCTCTGGTCCTTCTCTTCGGCCTGAGATATATCAACCAGGAGATATTCTGCTCTTCTGTGTCACTGATGTAGACGGACACCTAGAAAAAACCACACAGACGTGAGCTGAAGGAAAATGCCCGATGAACCGCGCTTTACTGATTTTTCCAGGGGTTTTTATAAGGTAGATCGTGAAATGTGCTAAGTGTCACAGAATCATTGGTTCTGTGGACTGGCCACCCCCTAAGGGGCTGACCTAAAACCTGCATGTTACAGAAAGATGTTTTCCCAAATGAAATCATCACTATCTGAGAAAAACAAGTACAGTTTACCTAACGGTAGCATTGTTTAGGCTCGCGTATATGGAACAGACAGAGTTCCCACAGAACACTGGAGAGCTGAGGTTTTTCCAGTTAAAAACTTTCTCAGCACTGACACTTCTGCCCTTTGCTTCTTGTAACTGAACCCCACACAGTTCCAAGTAACTCTTGCCTCATGTATTCAGTGAAGTCTAATTCCCATGTTTAGCTATGTTAACTGGAGACAAGTGCTAGACAGACCCTTGTTAAAGATTATCGTATTCTTGAACTGTGAAGTCTGTAAGTTCTATCCATTTTGCTCATCTCTTTGGACCCATAACCACCTGAAAATAAATAGTTATGATAAAGAGGGATTACCTTTTCTAGGTACATCTTGCCTATATCTAGCCGTATGTCAGTGTGAGACTGCCTCACCCTTTATATTTGTCATGAGAAGCTAAGTAAAGGTTGTATTAACTGCTATTTACCCTTGTCCTGTGGTATGCAGCCAGTGTGAAATTCAAAGATAATTTAGAATGCTGTCACCAGTCCTACTGAAGGTATTTTGTGCTCCCTTTATTTAGTACATATCAAATCATACTTCAGATGCTTAATTTTTTTCTAAAAATTAAGACATTAAACATATTTGCTTTTAAGCTTGCAACACTCCATCCCTTTGATGCATTGGTTCTAACTTCCAGGGAGATGCCTTTCTAGAAATGTTTGTGCACAGCTGCTCACTGTACAAATACGCCCTTAAGATCCACTCGTAGTGAGTGCCCTCCCTTTGAATCCATGTAAGTTGGTTGTGAAGCAGAAGGGTCACTGAATATACTTTGGTCCTTTGCAATCAGTCTCTGAAGAGCAGAAAGTTTTCTTTGGCAGCACAAACCTGTTAGCTCCATCAGAAGACAGCACAGATTGAGGCTGCTGGCACTTAACATATGTAAATTGTCAGGAATTCCAAGCCACCCATCCAAATAAGGTCTTCTGAAAGCAATGCAGTGTGCCCCATGTTTGTCAAATCCAGCACAGTCTTGACCAACTCTTGTTGACTATTTCTGGCATGAACTAGGGAAACCCTTACATAGATTTCAGCACTGGAAAGGGCCATGCCTGTTGCAATGCTGTATTTGAAACATGTAGCAGAAAACAGGAAAACAAAGTGCAAGAAAGGGATCTGTGTTCAGATCTTCTCTTTTCCAGTGGCTTGCTGGTGATGCACTAGCCAAATCACAGGATTCCTCTGCCTCCTCTTCCTTATGCAAACAAGGGGAAATGATACTTAGTCATTATTAGAACATCCAGGGATGCAAATTACTGTGTCAATGATTACTGTTTGTTCTCAAAATACATGCCATTTCCCTTTATCCCATTTACAACACTGGATTAGTCACTTCCAATATTACAGAATCATAACCATTCATTCCTTCAGATAAAGCACTAAAAAACCCAGGTCTGTGGTCTCTGAGAGGTGGGCTACTATTTAACACAAGTGTATGTGGGATCAAGTTGCTTAGATACTGGAGTGATGGAGGATATTAAGCACAGAGGTGACCAGTAAACAGTACAAAAAAGAGCATAATATAACGAGGATATAGCAAATGCTTGTCTCATGTAACATCTGATGGCTAATGAGTATTTGTAACTCATCTGCAAGAACAGCTTTACTTTCTTGCAATGATGCTGATTGCATCAGGAGCTTCACAGTAGTACAGAACAGTACATAAATTAAAATCATTAGACTGAGGGGATACACAGCTATTAGCACACATCAGCGCGCTTTCTTGAATGTGGATTTTACAAAGTAGGAAATGTCTTCAAGAATCTACCTACATTTTTGTGGTTTTGCAAAGGCGTTTTTTGCTGCTACATGTGTATTAGTGCCAACTTCTCCCTTGCTGAATTTGGAATTATAGAAAAAAATCCCTGATCTTTGACTATATATTGTTGTAGCAAGGGAGGAAAATGTTTTATTGAAGCTTGCTGGAATTTTGAATGAGCTTTAATCACGGAGACACTGGAGACAATTACTCAGGCTGTGGCTACACACAAAATTGCAGCAACTGAACTGAAGATTGGAAACTGATAAAGCAGTTCAAGCCTGTAGAAAAATAGCTTTCTCAGCTTAGGTCAGCATAGGCCCCACACACCTTTCTTTGCAGGCATGGAGGAAGTAACAGTTGTCATTCATCTTGATTCCTACAAGGTTTGAACACCATTCCACACAACATTCTCCTAAGAAAACAAACAAACAAAATAATACAGTTTAGATGAAAATTTTCATAAAGTAGGCACCTGACTGGTTTAAAAAATAGCTTTAAAACCCACTTATCTATTGTTCTCTGTCAGACTTAGAGGAATTTTTGAATGGGATCCTTCCAACATCTGTGTGGAATCCATTTTATGCAGTATTTTCATTAACAACCTGTGACGAGGGAATAAAGAGTACTCATAAAATCTGCAGACATCATCTAGCTGGGAGAGGATGCAAACAGTTTGGCGGATGGACTGAGAATTCAAAATGATGTTGCTAAATTGAAGAAAATCAACGACTCAGTAAAGAAAAGTGCAAAGTGCTACACTTAAGAGGAAGAAATCAAAAGCACAAAGAGAAAATGGGGAATAAGTGGCCAGGCAGCAGTACTGCAGAAAAGCAGCTCGGGGTGTCAGCCATGAACTGAACAGGAGTCAACAGTATGATGCTGCTCCAAAAAAAGACTGAGCTAATGCGGGGTGCTGGGTGCACAATGCAGCAGATGACCAGTTTGCTCCTCCTGGCCTGGGGAATGACAGACACAAATGGAGGCTTTCACAGCCCAGCAGCAAACCTGAGAAGAGGCTTTGGAAGATTAAGGAGGTTTGTTTAAGATGGGCAGGACTAGAGAGTGATACAGTAACCACTGGCTTCTTACTGACTGCTGGGAGTGGGACAAAAAGTGGTTTCCGCTTCAAAACAGAGACCCTAGGAAGATCTAAAACCCCTTGCCATTTAGGCATAAGGGCGTGAAGTCATAGAGCTACAGCTGTGGCCGTGCACAATGTCCTTCACCATGCTGTGACCAGCTCCATCCAGGGATGCTGCAGGTATGATCAGGCCTGACAATGGACAGCAGATGTAGGATGCAAATGGAAACAGGCTCAAGGCACCTGCTCAGGGTGGCCACGGCTGAACTATGCCGCCCCAGAAATGAAGATAAAATTACTTATTTTCCTGTAAACCCCCCAGATGCCAACATTTGACAGTGAAAGCAGAGCGAATTCCTCCTATCTACCAAGCTATGGAGAAACCCTGTGGCAGGCGGCAGTAAAAGGCCACAAATGATGGCCCTGGCCTTTCCTGTTGAGCCATTTCTAAACATCCTGGTGAGGAGATCCCAGGAGGCTTCCAGGAGGCAATATAAAGTGCCTAAGTCCTTGTCAGTGCAAGCAGTCCCTGCTTGTCTGCCTGTATCTATGTGGACGTTTTTTGTTTCAGTAGCTACCAGTCTCTGTTGTGATTTAAATGGGGAAAAAATTGACAATATTTTCCCCTGTGTTTTCAGTTTTCTCCAGAGCTGGCTGCACTTTCTTCAAATACCAGAGCTTTGAATTTCATTGAGGAAACAATAAAACCAAAAACGCAGAAAAATTCTGAAACCCACTGAATTTTTAATCCTGTTTCTCAACCAGCAGAAGAAAAGCCTAGCTAATGCTAAGTGACAAAAATGGGTTTGGCAACCCCCACTGGCCAAATCTAGTGACTATTACCTCCTTTCTTTTGGATGAAATGGGATTAGCAGATACCTGTTGGTCTTGAAAATCAATCAAGAAACATAGGGTTCTTGTAAAAGTTGGGAAGTTGAGAAGATCCATGGAGATCCATCATTACTTAGGAAGCCGCGTCCCCTGCAAGTAGACTATAGCTGGAAAGATGCAAGAAAACTAAACTATCCTGTTGGCTGTGGAGTGGGGCGGAGAGGAAGAAAGAGCACTGTGGCTGAGCAGGCAGATGGATGGATGGGCAGGTAGTGGGAGTTGAGACTAATCAGACTTGCTGCATGACACTGAGGAAGCTTTTCACCTGTCCCTGTACCACAACATCTCCAACTATAAAATGAGATGAGCCTAGCTGTTCCTCATAAATAACTCTAACTAACTTTCCTTATGAATGACTTCCCTTATAAATAGCTTGCCTTATAAATAGCTTACATGGCAAACACTACATAGGACAAAACGGGCTCTGTGGCATTTTTCATAATAAACACATTTCCAAACCCAAATAGCTCAGTAAAACAGTTACAGATGCTATGCTTCTTAAGGGAAGCATGTGCTTTCAAAATGTGTTGTTAGTATAAAAACCCAATTCATTGGACTGATTTAAATGTATTAGCAAGAATCTAACCTGCAGTAATTGCAAAAATCTAATTACAAAATTAAAACAATTATGAAGGCAGCCCTCAATGTTCATGATACTACATCTATTTTATAGAGAAATTCATAGTATCTGAAACATCCCATAAAATAAACAAAATTATCAGTAACTAAAGAAGGAGTTGTTTTTTGCAAATCTTTTGGGTTAGAGTTAAAATAAGTAACTTCACCGATTAGTCACAGAGCTTACTTGGGCTGGAAGCCAGTCCATGTCAGCACTCCCGGGAGTAAATCCATGTGCGACAGCCCAGTGTCACAGAGATGCCCCAAGTGACAGTGACTAACACTGCAATGGGGTGTCTTGTGATCCCAATTCATGTGCACACAGGGCAAGACCCACATCTTCCAACACTTATGAAGACAAACAAACTGTGGCCTCAGACTGAGATGGTTCATCAGGAAAACTGCTTCACTTAAAAGACCCCATCTGCTCCCCTTTCTTGAAATGTTCTTGCCAGTAAGGGGATTCTTGTATGCTGGAGCTTCTCCTCTACTTGTAAGTTGAAGTTTATACACTGGGTAATGCTTATTGGTGGCCCCAACATGCTGCCATTTGTTGGAGAAAATAAAACATATCAGTCCATTTTTTTTCTTTCTGCCAATGACCAGACAATGGTGATTAGCTGGGAAATGACTGAACTGGCATTGGCAAGTCAGTGCCTCTTTGCAGTATGGATACTTTGACATTCTTCCTGACTTTGTCTGGGGCTTCAGAAGACAAGTTCACATCAGGGCCTTCCTTTCCATCATCTTCCAGAAACTGGTTTTCACTTCGGAGAATTACCAAGTGCTAAGACTGATGGCTGAGGTGATTTCTGGTGGAACAGGCAGAGAGGATGAACTTAACCTGGTTAGCAGGAACATACTGAACTTGTCAAATATTTCTGACAAAGCATTCAGTGGTTTCATTTCAGTTAGGGTCAAAGAAACCTTCATTTCCACAAGATGAAAAGGTCTCATTTAAATTATCTTAAGGCAGCCATGAAGTTCAGTTCTCCGACCTTGTCAAAATGAGGGTCTTCAACCAGGCTGCTGCCAGGCCTCCTGGCACTACCTATCAATAGGACTATTTCTCTGTACAGGCAGTTGTTTGTGAAACTCAGATTAGCCCTTTCACAACACCCTCTTAGCACTTTCCAAGAGCCATTTAGCACTTAGCACAGCAAGCAATATGTGGCCAAGGATATGGGAAAAGAAGAGGGATATATTAGGGCTGACTGCTGTTTGAGGGAATTTGCTTATTAAAGTAGATTATAGTATCAGAAACAGTTATTGGGTACTGTTGTGGGCAGAAAACCCCACAAACAACCTTCCAGGGCTAAATTTCTCCAGACTCTGGTTCTGACTACTTTTTAACCAAATCAAAATCTGCAGTCATCAGAACCTCACTGGAATCTATGTCTTTGCTCAGTATATAATTTTTTAAACTTAGTTGCCATCTCCTGAAGAACTTGTCAATTATCCAGATATTTCCCCCTTTAAATAAGTATGCACTGCAACTGAGAAACTGCCCGTGGAATATCTGTTAAAAGGAATAGAATGTTTGGTGAACTGTTCCAGGATAAGCTGCTCCTGAGCAGCTTCCTGTTTCTATCTTTAACATTGTCAGCTCTGGTGTCCATGATTTGGACTTCAGACTGAAGTCTTCTGTGTCTGATGCTCCGCTTGTTGCACTTTGCTGCTGCCTCTGCAGTGCTTTGTGGCTGGAAAAGCTCTGCCCATGCTCTCTCTGGAGCAGACAGCTCAGCCCTTACATGCATTTTATAATTCTTTGTATTTCCCAGCTTATATACAGACAATTTTCTGTATAGTTTCTTACCAAATGCAATACAAAGTGTCTTAAGCTCCATTGCCATGTTTCTTGCAGATTTTCCATAAGTTGGCATCACTTTATACATCTTCCACTGATTTCCGCTTCTGTTTCTATGGATGTTCTTTCCTCTGCATGACCTGGAGACAGCTTGGCAAACCAAGGCAGCCTAAAGAGCTACTTCTATGCAGAAACCGCAGGTCCTAGAGTGTGCTGAGCCAACATCAAAGATAAAACATTAAAGATACTGACACAGCAATGGCACTGGCAATCAGCTCTTGCACGTGTGAAGAATCTGTAAGGATGCCCTTATGCAGCTCCTTCTTCTATCCATCTGATTAAGGTGATCTGCTACCATTTCACATCAACTTTGTCAAACGTACATTTGCCAGTTCAGTCTGCTGTCACTAAGAAAATTAATGTCTGTGAAACTTCCCATGTTCTGCTAATTATCCTTTATCTGATACAGCTTTGATCACTTCTTGAATATGGGATTTCCCCTTTAGCCAAGCACTATGAATGCTTTACAAATCCTAGTTTTTACAAGGGTGGGGAGCTAACCTGGATTAACTCCAAACTTTAGTTGTCTAGCTTTGTTTGAATTCTGTTTTAAATATTGGGTGGTTTTGCAAAATGTAGGTGTTTGATGCAATTCAGAACATAAGTCAAAAGACTGCAAAAGTGGAAAGAATTGATTCCTCGCTTATCCCATCCTTCTGCACTGCAAACCCAGGCTCCTGCAGGGAACAGATGACATGACACCATCAACATACTGATGCACAGTGAGCAGAAGCACTTCTCACTGCACGGTCACCTTGCTGCCAGGGCAGTGAAGACAGACTGGAGCCAGCTGCCAGCTAGCAGCTCCCATCAGTACAGCCATGGCTACTGGGGGTTCAGTGCGGCTCTTTCCACAGCCTCTCAGCAAGTTTGCAGTTGGCATTAAATGTCATGCTGCTCACATGCTAACATCCTGCTTAGTAGCCAAGTTGCCAGTGAAAACCAGCTCTACCATTTGAACCACTCTCCTAAGTTACAGAGTCAGCTTTATTCAGTAGGGAAATAGTTGGCTTGGACAGATAATTACATCCTCAGTTATTCTTCCTTCAAAATCGTCCTCCATGTTTATATCTGGGACCTGTTTTGGCATTTGGACAAGGCTGGTGCTCGTCTATCAGTGCAGTGATGCAAAGATGTACAGGAACCCCTACACAATGACCTGCCCTATAAGAGGCAGCTTTAGTATCGCCTCTGTCCTGTGTTCCCCAAGAAAAGCTTCCCTCTTGGCTGCCTCAGTGAAACCGGTATGTTTTGTGCTGGAGCTGAAGATGCGGCCGCTTAGCTAGAGCAGACATTCGAGGACTTCTCTCCCACGGCCTTGCTTAGGGATGGAGGGAAGGCAGCTCCTCTCTGCTGGAACGGACAGCCCGAGACAAGGGCTGGGCAGGCCTGACGCCGGCTCTGCAGCGCGAGGCTGATCCGAAGCCGCGGCCCGGGAGCAGCGCTCTCCCCCGCGCGNGCGGCCACGCTGGGTGAGCGCGGCCCCGCGTGCCGCGGCTGCCCGGGCCCGCCCGGCGCCCCTGCCCGAGCTCCGCATCACCGTCCCGGGGCTCGGACACCCGCTGCACACGGGTGTGCAGGGGCTTGGTTTTCGGTTGCTTGTTGTTTGCGTTTTTTCTGACTAAAATGACCTTAATGACCAGCAGGTTTTACGGAAAATATTGCACAAACTTTGCGGAAAATCACTGATAATTTGGTGGGGGGAGATACATCAGAGAAAGAAATATTTAGCTCTCCTTTTACGGCCTGGGCAGTGAGTCCGTCATGCAGGTTTATCTACAAAAACAACTTCTTCTCTACAATAACAACCGTGGCCTTGAGGCTTGGCTCAGCACTCAGTGGTGCACATGGTGCGGACACCGGCAAGGCCACGGCTACTGCAGAGGCACGGGCTTGGGCACAGACACAGCATTAACACAGGCATGGACAAGGCCACAGCCACTGCATGGTTGCAGCCACAGACACGTTACAGGCACAGAAAAGGACATAGGCACAGAAAAGGACACAGGCACAGCAAGGACAAGGCCACAGCCACTGCCACAGCACAGTCATGGCCACGGCATGGCTATGGACAAGGACACTTGTCATGGCCACGGTCATGGCCACAGCCATAGGCATGGACAAGGACATTTCACAAACAAAAAGGCCACGCCATGAGCACAGCCACGGTGAAAAAGGCACACAGCCATGACCACAGCACAGGTGCATGGACACAGTCGTGGCCATGGCCACCGCCAAAATGCTACAGGCACAGCCACGGGCACAGCACGGCCAGGGCCACGCCACCAACAAGACCACATGCACAGACACAGACAAGGACACAGCCCCGGCATGGGCACAGGCACAGGCAAGAATACAGCTACGGCACGGACACGAACACAGACAGGGGCACGGCACGGTCAAGGATAAGGACGAAGACGAGGACACGGACACGGACACGGACANGGGAAATGCTTTTCATCTTCTCACACTGCTCCGTTGCCGTGTTCTCCACTGAGACGAGCAGCAAAGAGTGAATGGGGCTGAGGTCCAAGAGAGAAGATCAAATCACTGCAGAAGGAGGGGAGAGAGAGAGTAAATAAAGAACTTCACAGCTCTTCCTGACTTTTCAAGTAGGAGGGGGAATGTCTGTAGGATAGGCGAGCCTCTGGCCCACATCCTTCACCAGCGCAGGCGGTGGCAGGTTTCAGGACTAGAACAAACGTCAGTAGATTCCAGCACAGCAAGTTCTGTTTTCCTTTGATTAAGAGATCGGGTGCAAAGGGCCAACCACCAGTCAGTTTTGGGGGAAAAAAGCCCACAGAAACAAAAGGAAATTGAAGCAATCCATTTCTTTTGAAGATAAGGGCGAGGTGGCACAAATGTCATCCAAATTGCTGAGCATCTCAGTATTGCCTGTGTTACGCTCACAGGTCAAATGCAGTATGAAGGCAATGAGAATATCCAACTGCCAGGGCATCTGGGCT
The DNA here is from genome assembly GCA_013399225.1 of Rhipidura dahli. Classification (NCBI taxonomy): domain Eukaryota; kingdom Metazoa; phylum Chordata; class Aves; order Passeriformes; family Rhipiduridae; genus Rhipidura; species Rhipidura dahli. The sequence goes on from VXAC01003621.1 coordinate 924,007, forward strand.
GTGTCAGAAAGATGTGCTGCTCTCTGCTTTCTTAGAGCTAAAAGAAAACCCAGTAAGTTGTGGAGTTGAATGCTTCATCCTCCTCCCTCACAAGCTTGAGGAGGTGACAGATGTTTCCTCAGGGCCTGTTATTTTAGACACCTCCATGATTTATATATCTCTGCAAGCCTGGTGGGTGGAATTGGATGTCACAGACAAGCTGAAAATAACTTGTATATGCTCGTATACAGACTCTGATATCTAGTGGCCCTTGTAGAAAAACTTCAAATGGAATCACATGATCTTTGCCTGGCAGATGCATTAAGATATACCGACAATGGTGGATTAAAGTGAAGTTGAAATGTATGATGGTTTTGCTAAGATAGACAGCCACATACGGAGGAAAAATTCATATTTTGAACAATATGCAATTCACTGTGGGATCATAGAACTGGACAGACTGCCTTTGGCCTCTACGTGAGAGGTTCAGAAGATACCTGGAAAGGTGGTTGCAGAGCTTCATTTGGATTTGTGGGTCCTTCTTACTAGAAGGAGTACTTGGAGGAATTCTGCTGTGGGACCTTGGAGTGTCAAGCTGGTAACACCTGTTCAGGTATTTTGGATAGACTGGTGGAAGACACAGACAAACAAATATCCTACATCCACGCATGCCCAGCACTCCCAAAATCTGTTAGGTGGCACTGTGTATGACACATAGGCATGCACTGGGCTGAAAGCCCAGCCTCAAGGCTAAGATGTAAGGGAATGTTCTCAGGTGAACTTCTCAAAAGCAGAGGTTTCTGCTTCCCTCCATGTGTAGAGCCCAGGGAGTTGTACTCAGCTGCTTATTAAGTTTTCCCCTGAGTGCTGCCTGGCTTCCTTTGGGTACAGCTCAGAACCAGCATTCTCTGGGAGGTGATAATATTTTCCAAGGCTGGGCCATTCGACCATGCCAGCCTCTAGAGAATATGAAGAAGCTGTGCAGAAAGGGCCTGGGCACACTTGTCCACACCCTGTAGCCCGCAGTAGACATTCACATCCTGCCAAGGTAAACTGTGTGAGCGGTGCGCCTGATTCACAGCCAGGTCTGCAGCAAAAGCAGTGAGTGAAGAGTGGCAGAACTTTAACTCCTTGGGAGGGGCTGAAGACAGAACTCTCAGCAGACGACCCAAATTCTTGGCAGGAGCATGTATCTCATAGGGTTTCCTGCCAGAGTTTCTGCTGTACCACAGGTCATCTCTGCAATTAAAGCCTTTTTTGTTTTGGGAGGGCTTTTGTTGGGTTTGGGTTTCTTTCCCTCAAACATCACCTTCAGGCGTTTGTTTTCACTTACCTGAGCTCTTCCCAAACACTGGGCTTAAACTTACTGCTGTCTAGTCCCCTTTGATCACCAATATGTGATGAATCAGATCTGGAGCCTAACCCAGTGCTTTCACTCAGGAATTGTTCAACCTACCTATTTAATTCCTCAGAGATTATCTGGATTCAGCATGTGCTCCTTTCCCTTTTCCCAAGGCCACATGACTTCCACTTTTCCCTTGCATCTTCCAACTTCCCTGTCTCCATGATTGTTTGCTATTCCTTTTCCTTCTTTTGAGTCTCTCTGCCACAAAGAATCACACAAAGTGATACTTTTGGATGTATGGTGGAGGTTTCAGAGGAAGTTAATTCTGCTCTCAGAGGTCCTTTTAGAAAAAACATATTCTTTTAACACCCACAAGACAAAAGGGTTTAATTTTTAAGCAGAGGAACAAATAATTTGTCCACAGTCAAAATATTTATGGTGATATTGGTGCTGTGCCTAGAGGGAATTAATTCAACCATCACTTCCTGCTCACAGATACCTCAGTCCAGCAGTGTCCCATGTTGTATCGCAGTCCAAGACTCGCAGCCCCACTCTTACAGGAGAAAAATGCTGCATCTTTGGAAAACTTAGGTGAAATTTTAAGTGGCACAGTGGGAGTAGAACCCAAGGTCTTCTGCTGGTTTACTCTTACCCAGCACAATTTAGACCTCGCTGTCCAAAATTTTGGATGACATCAGTGGGATAAATCGTATAAAACTGCCATCTGGGAAGATGTTAGAGCTGTTTGCTCTTTCAATGTCTTGATGTGTGTGTGGTCGTATGGGAGTGTGGCAACTGCTCCCCTAATTTGCAGCCTACAACTGTAGAGGAAAAAGTAACATAGAAATATCATGTAATTGTTTTTTTTTTTTTTAAATGTGTTGTGGTTTTTTTTTTTAAATGCCTCTCAGTTCTCCTATACTAGTTGCAGTCCGGGAAACTTTGTGTTTATTAAGCACTGTGTAAATTTGCAGCTCTCTATAAATGTAAAATCAATAGCAGTGATAACAGCAGCAAAGTGCTCAGTCCAGCCCTGGTAATAACCCAAGAGTGCTAATTTCTTGATAAGGTCACTTGCTTCACACAGTCACCTCCTCTCCATGTGAAAACACAGGGTGCAGCACAGAAGATATTTGTATTCCCTGACAAGACAGGAGACAATGAAAGCATGTAATTTTCAGCAGGTGACAATGGCAGGCGACAACTTGAAGGACCCTTACAATCTATTGTAGAGGTCTTCATCCCTCCACTGAGTGCTGCAAACATGTTCTCCTCTAGGAAATCAAAATCTTAGCAAACATCTGGTATCCTTTCTAATCTCTTATCATAAGCAGATGAGAAAGGGGAATCTCCAATCTCACTCAGATGGAGTGAGCAAAATGGTATTTCTGGAGAATAAGCAGAGTGACAAGACAAAGGCTTGTGGAACTGACCTCTCTGAACTGTGGTCTCCATCAGTGATGCCACCACTCATAGCCTGGCCAGTTTCTGGGGTTTGCTGAGCATGTGTAGGGACCACACTCCCACCTCTTGCCAGGTGTCCTGATGCTCTAAAGGCAGTTGTGCCTGCTAAGGCTACCCCACTTCTGTACAAACAGGCAGGTTGAAGGGCTTTGTGTTTTTCACAGCTGGAACTTTACCACCAGTGGCAATAATTAAGTATTTACTATGGAAAAATAGCTTGTATACCCCTAATGGCTGATTGTCCCCTCTACCTTTTACTGTGGTGATTCTCTTAGTGGTGGAACTGCTGCAGACAGCTCTGGTTGGCTCCACACAGTCTGCTCCTCTTGCCTTCCAGGTCCCCTTTAAACCAGGTGGCTTACAGCCATTCATCTGGCCTCTGTCATGACCTCCCCAGTGAGTTCTCTTGTAGACCTGAGAACCCAGGATAAATCCATTCCCTCCTCCTTGCCCACCTCTGTCAGTGAGCCTGGTGGCATCTTGCTCTGTGGTGGGTCCATAGTCACCTTTGGGCTTTTCCTCTGCCATACTGCTGCAGTAAATCCAATCCATCTGCACATCAGTACCCTTCTGTTTTCTTCTTCCCTGATCCCTGCCTGCTAACACATCCGTAGGTCTGGTGACCTTCGGCACAAGAAGAATCTTCCTTAAGCCTTTATCCGAAAAGTGGCAACTCCTGCTATCAAGATAACAATCACATAGTAATAATCACCAGAAGGCTGGCAGGGACTTCAGGAGATCTCTGAAGCCATCCCCCCCTCTCCAAGGTGGAGTCACCCAGGAGCAGAGCATGACGTGGCTGTTAAATGCTTCCAGCGATTGGGATGCCACAGCCTCCCCAGCAGCCCCCTGTGGCCCAGGAGACCGTTCTGGAGAAAAACCACTTTCTTGAGCACAGCACAAATCCTTCCTCCTGCAAATAAGGCTGGTGATTACTTGTCCTTCTTCTGGTGGCTCTGGAGTAGAACTGATCACTGTCTGCTTTATAGAACCTTTTATATAATAACAAACAGTTTTTAGAATAACTGAGAAAGAGGCGTTTGCTCACTTGCAAAGTCAGGAAATTCCCTGCCAATGGACATTCTTTGTCGGGGATCCTTTGCCAGCATAGGCTGAGCACTAAGCCCCACAATCTGCATTTTCCTTTTGAATGACTCCCACAAAATAAACCAAATATCACATCCAAGGAGATTTATTACATCCCTTCCAAGGGCGAAGCATTCCTCAGCTACATTCCACTTCTGTCTTTTGTGCTTAGGAAAGGGGAAAAAAATCGCTGTGATGCCTCTGGATCCCACCCCTCCAGGGCTTCTGTCGTTAATAAAGTCGAGCAGCTGGAGCCAGATTTGTCAGACTAGTCCTGAATGGCTGGCTCGCTCCTGCTGCAAGAGCAGCACCATCAGAGCAGCGCTAGGATTCCTGCTTCTGCTGGAAGACTAATAAGTCGTGGCACCACGTTTCCTCAGTAAAACCACCTTCTGTTGTTCCCAGTGACACCCTATCCCCGTGGCAGCAGCTTGCCAGAGTGGATCTTCTCGCTTCCTAGCTGTTTTGCTTTCTCCTCTCTCTGCATGATGCAAGAGTTTGCAATGCTTTTTGGGAGCTCAGATGTGCTCTCAGAGACTCTGCTTGAAGCGATTGCTCTCTCCAGGCTTTGCAGTGAAGCTTTTATCCAGATGTGTAAATGAGGATATGTATAGAGGGAGGGCAAGGAGGTGAAACCTCTGTTGTGTTATCTGAGCTTAATTAAGTTTCTCCCCTAGGCAGTTGCTAATTGATTGACCCCAGGACTGTAAAAAGGAGCAAATTTACCAGAGCTCATTAAAAGAGAAGAGTTTGGAATTTGAATTTTTTTATTTTATAGATGAAAACCTTTGACTGACACCTTGCTGACTGATATTCATGAAATAAACTCTATTCAGCAAATGTTGGTAGGTGGATTTAGCTTTTTAAACCCAAATGAGAGATGTGGTGAGTACACAGATGCCTGTTCATCATCACTGTGTCCCTTGCTAGCATTTATCGGTATCACTTAACTGGAGTTCTGATACTGCTTTCTGCCTCAGCCAAGGCTGTGCTAACCAGCTTATTGTCTCTTCCAGCAGGTATCAAATCCATTTCAATTTCACAGGCTTCAAAAGCTTTTCACAAATTGGCAAAAAACCCCTTCCCCAAACCAAAAATCAGTTTACCCACCATAAAATGCAGCCACTGCAGGTGTGGGTGAAGCCAGCTGTGCAATAGCACAGGACAACACCGTAGTGCAATCGTGTAGTAAGTGGAGAGGGGGAGAAGATGCTGTGTCCAAGGGGAGCTGCAGGAAGAACAAAGGGAAGAGGATTGTCTCCTCCCAAACACCTGGAACATGGACTTTACCAAAAATTCAGAGATCCTTTCCAATCTGATGGTGTTCACATCTGTCTTACGCAATGGAACTCCCAAGCAGAGCAGGAGTCACCAAAATGACAGTTGCCTTCTTCTCAAATAACTCAGGGCACTGTTTGCAGGCCTCCTCTCCAAGTACTACTCTTGACCTTTTGTGGGTCAGTTTTGACACAAAGGGACCTCATCCTGTCAGGACTGAGACATAGCCAGTGTGCAGAAAAGGCTACAGAAAATAAGGTATGCAAAACAGTGTGCAACAGATAATGCACACCTGAAGATGTGAAGGATGAAGGAGACCATTATGAGCATAATGGAAGAGCAGCCACTGCCCAAGTGACAGGTGGCTATTAGAAGGCCAGCTTTCACAACCAGCCCAGCAAGAGCTCCTTATATCACTTGGAGCCAATTCACTGCAGCTCCAATCAGCCTTAAAACCATTTCAGATGGGTTTTAAAGCTATTTATAGTGTGGAGGGGGAAGCCCTACTGTGTAGCAAACTGAAAAAGTAGTGTGCACGCCCTGGATGTGAGAAGTTGCAGCAGATTTTAAGTTTATCCTGTCAGCCAGTGAGTTGCTTCCCTTTCTTCCCTTGCAAGGACAGACCAGTCCTTGCTTCAGCTCGTCATCCTCAAATAAGATGGTCATCTCTCCTGAAGAGATTTCATGCATTATATGAAGGTTTTCAAAAATTTGATGCAACTGTCAGCTGAACAGCAACATGGACAGATGACACCTGTCCTACATGTGTTTCATTGTGAACACATCCCTGCAGTTATGATTGCCTACCCCTGTCCTAGGCTTGTTTGCCTTCAGGCCCTTCAAACCCCTGCTGAGTGGCTTTTCTGTCTCTTCTGTTTGTAAAATGTTTAACATCTGTGAGCATTTACGGGAAAGTTCCAAGTTTCACGCCATATTTGAAAGTTGCTGGTTTGTTGGGTTTCTGGTTTAGGTAGGGGTTCCAAGAATAAGTCTCTAGTTGTAGCTATGAGGAAGAGGGACTGTTACTGTCTCTATAGTGAAATGACATTTGTTGATAGGAAGAACTGACCTTCCAGGAAAAGATGTTGCTGAGGAAAGAGAGGAAGCCAAGTGTCTTCTCCCTGGAGCACGTGGATTTCCCCCTCCTGAGCGCACTTGTGACCCTCACAACTGTCTCCCCTACTGTTTGCTCTGTCTGCTTCTTTCTCTTTCTTCTTTTCCTCTCTCCCCAACCACACCCACTATTTAACCATTTAGATATAAAAATAAAAAATAAGAAAACCACCCAACCCACTAGACAGAGGGTTTGCTAAAGAAGGGTAATTTTAAAAGCAAGTCTTTGAGGTCAGTGTGTAATTGTACCATTGAGACTATGTGATCTGAGACAAAAATAGTCCACTGGGTATCTGGTCAAGAAGGAGAGGATGGCAGCCTGCAGTGAGGGAAGAGTGACTTACATGGGATTGACCAGGCAGCAAAAAACTAGGCAAAACTACTTTCTGGCACCAGAATTAATATTTGTGTAGAATACTGCAAAATATTCATTCTGTGATGGGATCATTACAGCTGCTGCTCAGGTCACAGCCTTCCTTGGTCTGTGCCATGAGGCACTGGGTATTTCATGGAAATTTAATGGTCTTCCAAAGAAATAAAGATACAATGTGAAGTATATTTATTTTATTAACTTGCTCATGAAGAACATTTCTGGTTTGATGGGGAGTTTAGGGTGCTGAGGTTTTTTAACAGGTCTCCGTTTTCAAACCCCTGCTTCAGGTACTTTATGAAAACCTGAATTCTGCAAAGGGTTCATAGGACTGTAAGCCATGCCCTTGGAATAAAGAAGGATGTTTTCACCCCTATAAATATCAGTTCCTTTCTTTGCAGTTCCTTCTCAGTTATAAGTGACTGCAGTAAGTTATGTGGGCCATTCATATAATGTATTTTACCAGTATTTCCTTTAGTGTGTTTTAAAGGAAGAAGTGAGCTTGCTAAGTGCTCAAATATCTCAGCCTTCTGCTAGCCCTGAGAGTACAATACAGGGGGTAGGAGGACCACACCATAGTGCTTTGTTTTGTTTATCATTCTGGCAGAGACAGTGGCAGCCCCATCACTTGGAAATAATGATGCTAATTCTCATACTGGAGCAAAACACCAACTGTTTACAGAGAACCATGATTTTCCTGGCTTCAGAGGTGGTTTGGTGACACCAAGCAGACTTTCATCTATGTCATTCCTAAGACTGAGTTACTTTCACACTATCCCAGATAAAAGCACCATAAAAATCAGTTTTATTGTGAAAGAAGTTAAATTTGAGAGGAGGGAGCATTCTTGTGAATTGGTGCCAGTAGCTGGGGGTATAGAGCTTTACCTGAATTGGTGCCATTTGTGTTTCCACTCCAAGGTGCCCGGCCATGAACTCTCCATGATTTCACTGCAGCTCAGTATTTTCCTTTCTCAAACCACTGTCTGTACATGAAAGGATTTATTTTTAATCAGAGGCTAGTGCTGCTTGCAGGGGTCTTTACTTGGTGACCTTCAATTCTGTTTCTAGGAGGAGACAGTGGGTTTCAGTACCTTCTTGCTGTGGCTGTCTCTGGGCCAGCCTTTCCCAGAACAGATGCCACTGATTCAGGAGGTCTTGCTGCCTCCCCTTTATTTAAGTGCTGGTTACACAGCTCCACCAGGATCCATTGCCGTCGTAAACCACTTTCAAGGGATAAGCAATTTAGGGTTTGGAGTCATTGTAGACCAGCCCTGGAGACCTCATGCAATTGTTTTTCATCCCTCTTACACCCACAGTTCTGCTAGATTAGAGTTACTGCACAATCCAGACACTTTCTGACTTGAATTTGAGTTGGGAAAGACACACAAAACGAAGAAGTTTGTGTTGTAAATTAGATTCCCCAGATTTCAGCGATTTGTCATGGTAATGTGGCTCAATCGATGCAGTCATAGAAACATTTCACAAGTTCAAACTCTTCCGATGCTTTTAACTTCCCCAGTGTGGCAATGTGCGGTGACTGTAGGAGGTAAGGTTAATTTCAAATCATCTGTGGTAGAAAAAAGACATGGCACCCCACATGGGGAAGCATTAAAGCTACAAAATGAGGATTAAGCTAGAAAACATTACCCAGTCCTAGAGATCTGAGATTCTTGGCTCAATTGTTTTGTGCCCCTATACAAGTCCAACAGGGTATATGCTGCCTCTTAGTGCAGCTCAGGTCAGCAGGACAGCTCTCAAACACCTTCCTGCGTGCGTTGTGCTCGCCCACGAGCCAAACCAAAAACTGTAATTCAGAGCTCACTCAGTGGGGGTGATCTAAAAATAATAGGATTAAAACCAGTAAATGATGGTTTCCTAGGTTTGCCCGCCTATGTCAGAGCCAGTGGGGTGCATTTTCAACCAGTTCCCTGAAACTGCCAGAAGTCACCTAACAGCTGGGAAAGCAAGAAGCTTCCATGTTCCCAGGACTTCAGGTGCCAGGCTTTGAGAAAACTGCTAAATGTTCTGAGATACTTGGAGAAAGAAAGATCTGGCAACACTGTTAGCCCTGTTTGCCACACAAACCAGAATCTCTCATTTCTCTAGTACATCTTTTCCTAGAAAAACTGTCGGCTCGCGGCTTAGATGGGTGGTCTCTTCAATGGGTAAAAAACTGGCTGCATGGCCAGGCCCAGGCAGTTGTGGTGAATGGAACTAAGTCCATTTGGCAGCTGGTTGCTAGTGGTGTTCCCCAGGGCTCAGTTTTTGGGCTGGTCCTATTTAACATCTTTATTGATGACTTAGACATTGGGATTGACAGCACCCTCAGTGAATTTGTAGACAACACTAAGTTGTGTGGGAGTGTTGATCTGCTCAAGGGTAGGAAGGCTCTGCAGAGGGATCTGGACAGGCTCAATCAGTAGACTGAGGACAACTGCATGAGGTTCAATAAGGCAAAGTGCTGGGTCCTGCACTTGGGTCACAACAACCCCAGGCAGCACTACAGGCCTGGGGAAGAGTGGCTGGAAAACTGCCCAGCAGGAAAGGACCTGGGAGTGCTGGTCAACAGTGGCCGAACATGATCCTCTGTGTGTGTGTCCAGGTGGCCAAGGAGGCCAGTGGCATCTGGCCTGGATCAGGAATAGTGTAGCCAGGAGGACCAGGGCAGTGATCACCCCCCTGTACTCAGCACTGGTGAGGCCACACCTCGAGTGCTGCATTTGGTTTTGAGCCTCTCACTTTAAAAATTACATTGAGTTGCTGGAGCATGTCCAGGTGGGGACTGATCTCTTCTACCATGCCTGCAGTGAAAGAACCAGAGGAAATGGCCTTAAGTTGAGACAGGGAAGATTCAGATTAAGTATTGGGAAAAAAATTTTCACTGTTAGGGTGGTCAGACATTGGAATAGGCTCCCCAGGGAGGTGGTGAAATCACCATGCTTGAAGGTGTTTAAGAGGCATCTGGATCTATGATGGGTGATATGGTTTACTGATTTAAGGGTTACAGTGGTACTGCTGGTTGGATGTTTGGACTTGGTGATGTTAAAGGTCTCTTCCAACTTTGATGATAATATGATCAGTGGATGTTAGAGATGCACAGGTGCAGAGCCACGGGCAAGGAGTTCTTGAGCACTTCAAAGAGCCTCTTTCTTGGTGATGCTGCCTTTGGCCATGTTTCATGCTTCGTGTTTGGGGCTGCTGCTATACTCAAGGTCTTGATTAATCAAAAGCTGTTACAGGAAATGGCAGCACCAAAGGCACCTGCTCAGTATGCCAAGGAGACACAGGTACTCTGGGACAGAGGACCCAGGGACTCTACTGCCTTGGCTAACATATCTACCCCACAGTCAGCTACAGAAACCGCATCTCCTACTTTCTGTTTCCTTGCTGGGCATCTCTCTAGCAAGCATGAGCGATTTGCTCAGTGGGGCTTACGGAACGCAGCTGATAATTTTTATTTCTTTATTTCAGATCTCAATCCATGCATGAAGAGCATGCCACACTTGGCAGCAGCTTCATGAGACTTGTTGATCCAGGTAGTCCCTCCCCTCCTTATTACAAGTTTAGAAAGTCACACTAGGGGCAACTTCATTCACCCCCAAAGTAGTTCTTGCTCAGCAAGAGGGAAGTTGGCTGGCCCAGAGGCTGGGAGAGCAGCAAGGCCAGCTCCCAAGAACAACTGCGTGCCCAAGTGGTGTGGACAGTGCCAGCCTCACTCGGCTTTCCTGCATCAATCCCCAGCCCCGTGCACCACTTGGGCAGGGAGAGGAGGGCAGGGGAGTTCGCTGCTGAGAGTGACATGTCTGTGTGTGCCTGACAGCATCTGTTGCCATGGCAATGCGTATTTGAGCCTGAGCTGAGCTGCATCTTCCCTGAAGTTGTGAATTGAGCTTAGCTTTATTTATTTAAAACCAACCATAATGAGTGAAAGAAAGACAAGAGACACATTACAAATCCCGTTGCACAGGACGTAGCCAAATGAGTCAGAGGCACTGCAGGCTTTAATCAGCCCACCTGACGTCAAACCTCTCCATCAGAGGAAAGTGCCGCCTGGAAATGTCAACATGCCCAAATGGAAAGGCCAGAAGGTAAATCTTTTCCTGTGCTCACTCACTGAGTAGGAAAGAACAATTAAAATTCAGCCAGTTCCCTAGACACATCTTAATAGCACTCTGATTGAACGTTTTTCTCCTCCTGGTCCTCTCCCATCCCTGCTGTTAGCTGCCTGGGGACAAGGCCTATTGGTTTGAATGATCTTTCTAATGTAGCATCAAACCCCAGATCCTGCAAGAACAAGGTGTTACCACCAACAACAAAAAAGGGCTCTGTAGGAAAATTTTGTCACTGAAGTGATGTCTCCCACAAACACTGCGTTTACCATGCCATAGTGGTTCTCAGTTTCACACATGTGAATGCCCAGGGGTAAAAAGAGCAACTTAGCTTGGACTTATGCCACTTGTCAACAGAAAGTTGGGATGAGAAAAAAAAGCAGCAGGCATGAGACCATTTTTTTGCCAGAGGTGTCAGCCACCTGAGGGTAGGTCAACACAAACCCTGACAGATGCACCACAGCAATAGGAAACACTCATGGGCTGTAACAAATGCATGACCTACTGGGAAGAAAAACCCTCTTGCATCCTTTCTAACAAAACTCAAACTTTGGGCCCCTGTGATACACACAAGGTGAGAAGGAGCCCCCAGCTTTGAATACCAGGAGTGTGTTCTTGGGTGTATATCCTAAGCTAGGTGTGCAAAAGGCAGAGGGGTCAGCCAAGGACACCCACAGCTTTATCTGCCCCTTTGACAAACATCAAGCTAGGAAGCCTAGGGAAACCATCCATTCCCAGCCCACTGGTGTTTGCCAGGGGTGACAGAGGGACACATGCAGACACTGGGGGAAACAAGCACCCAGAGAAGGAGGAAGGAAGGAAGAATGTAAATGTAAACCACACCACTTAAAAGCAGGGCAGCATTCCAGTTCCTCCAAAGTGCTCCCCACACCCAGCACTGTACAGCAGCCAACCTGGTGGGCTTCTGATCTTCCCAAATCACTTAACACTTCTCCCTTTTATTTTTGTCCTAAATGTGTTTTGCTTTGGTGGCTGATCCTGGCTACGTGCCTGAGACATTACACTGGGGTTGCTTTTCTCTAGGAGATGTCTGTAATGAAGGTTTCTTCCACCGTGTTCTCTTCCCCCTGTAGTGAAAGTCTGTAATTACCACTGAGGGGTGAGGCAGACGGCACTGAAACAATGTCATTTGAACGGGGGTGAGACATGCCTGAATTGCTGGGTTGTGCTTTTCTCCTCACAGGATTTCTTGTGGATCTGGACCTCGCTTTTAACCCTTGGCAGTACAGTGGGGGGAGCATCATCCCCCCACTCCCCTGAGTAGCCTGTGTGTGCTGTATCTGTTTGGTTCTGACCAGGGCAGATTCTGTTGGATGTAGCCAAGATGCGAGTGACCAACTTCTCCACCATGCTTGAGGAGTCAAATGGCACAAATCTGCATGGATTGCCGTGTAGTCATCATGTGGGTAACTGGGAGTTTGGAGTTGACTCTATATGGCACATACAGTGTGTCAAAGCAGAGTTGTTGCCATCCCTTGCCCTGACTCATCCAGTCCTGTTCCAGCAGCTCTTCAGCTGCCTCCTGTACCAAAGCCATTTGCTTCCCACTCCTTGATGCACAGTGCCTTCTTGGGACAAAGTTCAGTCAGAGTGTGCAGCTCTTCATCCTTCCTAGGAAAAGATTTGACTTGTAGGAAATGGTTAGGAAAAATGTGGCAACACATCCCCTTAAGAAAAACTCTTCAGGTTGTCTTCGGCCCTGTGAAGTCTGCTTGGGTCCCTTTTGCAAGCAGGTTTTGCAACCATGAAGGCTAGAAGTCTAGTAAATAAAAAGTAGTGCATAGGAAACAGAGGCAGCCACATTCTTCTGCTGTCCTGCAGCTTCCCATTCACGTAGTGTCTTCAAATGCTAACAAATTACTGGAAGGAGATGCCCTCATACTGAAGTTACTCTTCACCCAGTCAGCCTGAAAGCTGTCTGATTCCCAGCCTATTTTGAGATTGCCAGCCTATGCTCTTTCTGAGGTATAAAGCAGGAAGGGGAGATTGCATGTGACAAGGCAAAGGAACATTCTTAGCCTGCCATGAAGAAGTGAAGGAATTACAAAGACAGTTTTCCTCCTGTATCAGTTACTTCCAAAATGGTGAGTTTTCAGTTCTCATCTTTTGTTATAGTACCCATTTACTATCTGGGGACTTTGCTTTCTGACATACTGGCAGAAAGACATATAGCCACAGGCAGCTCAGCCACATTCCCAGTAGTCTAAAGGGGTTTTGTGAAGGTATGTTCCTAGGGTCTGGTGTCTTGTATTCAAGGCTTTCCTTTTCCTAGGTCTTTCCTTCCTCCTTGCCTGTCACTCACTCCTTGTTTGCAAGGCTGATTTAAATCTATCCAAGGGCCCCAAGTTTACCTCAGAAAGAATAATAATTGCAGTGCTGAGCTCTGTGGCTTCCCTTTCATTCCCCACATAGCATTAGGGTGCTCACTGAAACCACAGCATTCATGGATCCTTGCCATATGCAAACATGCAATTAATATGCTCTTCACTTTCCCCTCTACTTCCTAAGCAAGATGGGGGGAAAAAAGCACAAGTTGTGGTGCACATTTCCTTATGACACCCACACATGTGTCTGCACTTCTCTGCAGTGCTCCAGCATGGCTGACACCTACCTGGATTTGGTGGTCATTGATGAAATATGTCTGCTTGAAGGCAGACATTTAAATTGATGTGCTGCGTATCCACACACAAAGCAACATGCAGAACACAATTCATTCCCTCTTTTTAGTTGTGGCAGCAGATCTATGAACACTCTGATTTTGCAGGTGTTACCCCCTTCTCTATTTTTAGCAGGGAGCTGCAATGGGTGTGATCTCTGCTGGCTCCTCTCCCTGTCTCACTGCTGCTTGCTGGTGGTGGGAGCAGGTGTGCTGGGTACCTGGCTGGGAGCGCACATAGGACAAAGAAGAAAATGGAAAGCAGCTGAAGCTGGCTGGAGGGAGAAGTGTGTGTGCAAGAGAGAGAGTTTAAAACAGCCACTGGAAGGAAATGGAAAGGGAGACAGATTTCCTGGGTGAGGCAGGGCTGTGGATCAGAGGGCAAAGAAAAGCTCCAGCAATTGCAAGTCCTTCCTCAAAAGTTACCTTTTACTAGAGAATGTTTTGCTGTATCACTCCCCATCTTGACTTTTTCCTGGGTTTTTAATTGTCCCCATAAAAACCTCAATAAAGAAATCACAGCCCAAGGTTTAGATATGTAACTACTTGTGCGATCACACATGACCCGACCTGACTCCTAAGAGCCTGTCTGAGGACTGTAGTCCCTCTTCTATGAACTAGGCTGAAAGTCCCATTTCCATCCTCACCTTGTTCTCAGTGGGCCTTTACAAGCAGAGGGGACCTATAATGCAGCACTTGCTCCCTCTGTCCATGGTGCACAAAACAATGAGCAAAACCACACCAAAGCAATATACGAAGAAGTAATCAAATCCAGAGAAAAGACAGAGCAAAATGAAGGCAGGGCTGTTGCAAAGAGCTACTGAAGGGCCAAAGTATGGAGCCTGCGTGACTCCAGAAAATCTTCATGGCTAGGAAGAGAGCTCGTGGCAGAAACTGTCTATTCCATCCATATGAACACCAACACTGGAAAAATAAACAGGACAAATGGTATCTTTCACAGACTTGAAGTAAAAGCTTGTCTTTGGTGGCAGTCCTAAAGAGCTGGCCTGACCCCCAAAGCAAAGCAAAGCAGTTCTAACAGCATGAATCATTCCCAAAACAGCTGTCCAGGCTGCAAACACTAGGCAGATGACCCCTCCTGTAACAACAGAGCCTGCGTGCAGCAGACCAAAACTCACTGACATTTCACCCTACATTCCTCAAGACACACTCATGCTCAAAGAGTCTGTGAAACCTCCTGGCACGGTCCTGGGTGGGGGAACCAAAAGCTTCAGCTTGGCATGTTGCTGAATGGCATGGATTGCTGTCCACGTGTTCAAGCCCAGGGCCTGCTTACCTTGTCTTGTGTGTCTTGCTCACAACAATGCAGAATGAAGGCAAAGCAAATGCGAAGTGATACAATGAGAGACTTCCAGTTCTCACTCCATGGGCATAAGGGCAAGCAGTGGGAGCACAACCAGGCAGGATGGAGCACAGGAGAGCAGGATCCCTTTCTTATGAGAAATAGACTGATGATTCACTTCTCAGCAGTGATAAAAGTAGCTTGGTTGATCATATATGTGCATTTGCTGTATCAAATATTGTGAGGCCAGGAAGCCTTATCTGTTGTCAGTGTGACTTGTTCAGCCTGAACATACTTGATTGCTATTTCAATCTCCTGCTGTAATCACACTGCAAATAAATCTAAGTATAAAATCAGAGAAAACTGGGCTGAAAAGGATTTTGAATGATCATGTAATTCAGCCCCTGCTCCAAGGCTGCTTCCTGCTCTGCTGTATTCATGTCCCAAGAGATGGCTGCAGAACCTGCTTTTAAAGATGCTCTAGTAAGGGTTATGCACTGTTCAAGTGTTGCAAGCACTGCAGTTGCCAGGCCTCTGCTTCAGCAGTGCCGCTCAGCCTGTCCTTTTCTCCCCTTACTGCAGGCACCCATGGCCAGCTGCAGCAGCACATCTGTGTTTTTCTGAACTGCAGTCACCTCCCCCCATCTATCAACAATTTACCTGTCTCCAGGTCTCTTCTAGTGCACAAAACTGCTTGCCTACAGAAATACCTCTCCTTTTTGGCTCCAGAGGGTCAGCAGCAACTCTGTCTGACTACCTAGATGACATTTCCATTGCCTTAAGTGATCTGTGCTCGTGTCTGACATAAGCAAAGTGTCCATTTCAAAGCTCTACAGAAGTGCTGGGGATGGGGTCCCCATCAGAGCTCTCCAAGATGGGACAGAGCAACTCTCCAGTTCAACACCAAAACAGGATATTTCCTACAATTCTTTCTTGCCTGCAAAGATGCAGCAGTGATAGGCAGAGAAGCTGCATCCAGGCAGTTACGCTCAGTACTAAAAGCACTGAATAGAAGCAGGGTTTCAGACCAGGCAATTTCATTTTTTTCTGAGATATTTTAATCTTCAGAATGGATTTCACAGCTCCTATCCGACTGTGCCAAAGCATTTTCCCTTCAGAGCACAGACAAACAAGTGAGGTTTACTTTGCTTGACCTTTTCTGATGACACTGCCACCCATGCTGTGCAAATCGTCGCTGACACCATCTGAGCTTCCTCGGCCTGAGGAATAAATACAGTGTGTGTCCTGAGAAGAGGCTTCCTTGTGTTAGCTTGGGCGAGGCACTGAACCAGAAACTCTTGGTTTCACCAGCAAGTCTGTGTAGTTAGGGCAGCGATATCCATGTTTGGTTAGTGGCAGGAGGTGAAGCTGCCCCTGCTGGGGCTCTGTCCGTGCTCTGTGACCCTGAGCTGTCACTCCATTGCTGTGGCAGGACTCGGTCCACCTACTCCTTGCAGCTGAGAACCCTGCTGATTGGGATGTTAAATGAAAGACGTCTTCCCCCTTGCTTGGAGACAGGTTTACTTCTTGCTGAAGGGTCTGGACATATTTCTTCTTCCCATCTTACAGTGGCAAAGGTTTTTGTGTTTCCCCCTTTAAACCCACTGGCATCCACATTAACAGAGAGGTTTCTTTACCATTCAGGAAGTAGGAACAGCATTATTTTCTCAGCACAACTTCATCCTGGCTGAATTTATGTCTCTGACCTTTTACCCAAAGGCTCTTTACACTTGACTGAAACATAAGGTAAAAGTAAATGTAACTGAAAGAGCTCATTGTGTGTGTAAGTATAAAGGCTTTTGTGTGCAGGATGTGGCTGCTTGTGCAACCAGTAGCCAAAGAGCACCTTGGGTTGTGCTGTTAGTTCTGACACCCATGGAGAATGTGGAGCAAGAGCCTGGATGGATGAAAACCTCGTGTCCAGTTCAAGCACAGGCTCCAGCCAGCTTCAAATCAGCACCTTTCTACCAGGACCCTCACAGCTAGCAACTTCCAGCCAGGTTTCCTCCAGGAGAGATGCACTGCTGTCTGGGTTTTTTGCTCCAGATGCTTGTGACCAAGAGAGCTCCTCCTTGGAGCCGGGACTCCAGTCTGTTCTCTGTGGAGCCATGAAAGCAGGGACAGATTAATAAAACATCAGGATTTCTTCAACGGGATTATTATAAGTGGTTTTCCTGAGTGTTGGTTGGAGTAATGATCAGAGAGGACAGGGAGATCCATAATCCTATTTATCTTAAACCATATAATCTTCCTGAAGCTCTTAAATGGTGCCCAACTCTTTAATTACAAAGCAGCCATATGTGCTGCTGCAGCCAGGCCTACCTGAAAGCCCGCTGCGGAGACCTCCCTATCGACTGCCCTTCAGGCTCCGACCCCGCGGAATGCCCATCTTTTCCGGCGCTGCTCCCC